>CAUYON010115626.1:0-23908 GCA_963573935.1 Arctocebus calabarensis | reverse complement strand
TATAGTGATCAAGGAAATGCCATGAAGGATATCTGTAACAGTACGATCAAAATATTTCTGAATGTATATGAATCGTGCCCTGTGATTGCACCAATGTACATAATTATGATTCAATAAAATTATTAAAAAAAAAAAAAGAATGAAAAGTGTAGGTTAGGATAGGGTAGGCTAAGCCACTAGCCTTGAGAAATGTAGATGATAATGATGCATATGTAAAAATATAAATATGAACATACACTTGAAACTGTGTATTCGAGGTGGCAAGTATATTCTGGATCACACGTATGTGTAAATTCCTGATTTTGATAACCTATTTTATGCTAAGGCTTTCGTAGCAGAATTAGATAGATAATGGTCATACATTTTGTCAAGACAACATTACCATAAGGAAATTCAGAGTCAAATTTTTTTTTTTTGAAACAGAGTCTCATTTGGGGTAGAGTGCTGTGGCATCCACCTACATCAAAGCAACCTTAAATTCCTGGGTTCAAATGATCTTCCTGCCTCAGTGTTCCAAGTAGCTGGGACTACAGGCACCTTCCACAGTGCCTGTGCTAATTTCTTTTCTATTTTTAGTAAAGATTGGGGATTATTCTTGCTCAGGCTGGTTTTGAATGCCTTAGCTCAAGCAATCTGCCCATCTCAGCCTCCCAGAGTGTTAGGATTACAGGCATGAGCCACCAAATCCTGCCCAGAGTCAAACTTTCAATGTCTGTAGGACAAGTTAATTAGCCCTCATGGGCTGCTTATTTAAGTTCTGATTTTTATTCCTGGTCTTGACTTTCTATTCCAATTTACATCTTCTTTGGTTCAGAGACATACTTCTATGTAGATTTATTAAAAGCTACTTTAATAAAATCTGTTGTTTTTGACTTTCCAGCAATCCATCTTTTGCTATAAGCATCTTAATTTTCTTTAGGGAAACCACTGGTTACTCATTATTAGTCTGTATCATTCAGGTTGGGAGGACCACCCCTGCTTCCCCCAGGCTCTAGGAGTCTTCACAGAATCCATGCACAGGCAATCTCCATGTTTTAGTTTTTGTCTACAGTAGTAGTTTAGGTCTATTTATGTCATTCAAATTGACCCAGTGAGATCCACTCCTAAAACTTGGGCTGGAACTTTGAGGAAAGAGCCACTCTTTCTTTACAGGACTAGAGACTAGAATTGCAACAGGTCACACCATGGAGGGAGCCCATCTGAGAATAACACTACACAGAGAAACACAGACTGAAGCAACAGAGAGACCTTGACTTTGGACAATGAAATCCAGCCAGGCATAAGCTCCTCGAGTAGTTACAACTACAACCATCCTGGTTGACTTAGTCACTTCAAACTTCTATAGAATGGGGATGGTGGAGCATTTGCATCCTTGTTTTCAACTGTTCACTTTTCCTCCCTAGGAGAGGGCGATCCTGTTCTGCCATTTGCCATCTGACATGCAGAGACTGAGAAAGAGGCTGCTGTTCCATGCTTTGGATGTCGGGCTTGGTCATGCAACTTGCTTTGGTCAGTGACAAAGGATGGGCTATCTGCCAGCATCAAGCAAGAGCTTTTAGAGTCTTTGTGTATGCTTGAAGGCCTCTTACTATTTTTTCCTCTGCCCTGAGAAAGACATCATGTCCCAGATGTTCTTTCACTTGGATCCTGCAGGAAGACCGATGGAGCAAAGCCAAATTGACCCACAGCCAACAACATGGGGCATCAGTGAGAAATAAACTCCTGCTGTTGTAAGGCACTGAGATTTGGTGCTACTTTGTTTTCATGGCCATAAATATTGATTTATTTTGCATTCATCACTACATTCACGCCATATTCATTTTCCAGCATGCAGTACAGAACACACACACACACACACACACTGAGATTCAAATCCCTTACAGTTCTCCATTGACATTTTCCCTCATGCTTCACAAGTAGACCTGAAATAGAAGAAACATTTCAAAATCCTCTGTACAGATTCCAGAATAACAGTGTGGGTAGAAGAGAATTCTGTGGTAGACGCTGTAAAACAGATGAAATGATCCATCTGAAAGCCTGGATTCAGGAGACAGGTAGCACAGACGCTACTGGACACCATTGTTTGCCCTCAGCATGCAGACCTTGGGGCCACACCCAGGATACTGGACAACAGAGGGGTCGGGGGATCCAAGGGCAGACATTCAATATTTGGTCCCTGCAGAAGCATAAAGGATTTATGTGATTGGAATGAAGTTCAAATCCACTAACTCAACTGGACTACTGTGGAGTAATATATTGATAAACAACATACACTTGGTTTCTATTCTAACAGAGTTTATATTCTGGCTGAAAGGAGACAGTAGAACTGTCAGAAGAAATGAATAAATGCTTTGTATGGCAAGGTGGTAAATGCAGTGATGGATTAAAGTGGTAGAGAATGTGGGGTGAAGAGTGGGGAACACTGTGCTACTATAAACGAGTGGGTCAGGAAGGTCGGTGTAAGGAGATTTTGTGCTGAATGGTGAAGAGGGAGATGGTGAGGGGAAGAAGGCTCTGGGAGAAAGAGCAGTAAGTGAAAAGACCTTTTGGCAGCAGATGCTGGAGTTCACTTGTCTCTGAGTTTCTCCCCTTTCCTGGATTGTGATTCTAGTCTTTTGTGGTGGGGAGGGCCACCTGGCTGAGCTCTGGCCATGCCCCATGAGGGAGGCAATGGTCACTCTTCCCAGGGCTGGCCACTATAACTCCAAAGGGCTCCTTGGTGCTCTCCCTTGGTTCCTTCCCAGTGAATGAATGTTAACTGCCCATTAAAGCCTGCAGGAGCCGCAAGTGAAAGATGGCAGAGCCTCCGTCAGCTGAAGGTTCCCCTCCCAATCATGTCATTTACCTAGAATGGCCTGAGATGAGAGTGAACAAGAAATAAACTTATCATGCTAAATCATTCTGTTTGGGGGAAGGTATATTTGTTAGAAAAGTGAATGATAATCACCCGGTCTTATAAAACCTGAGATGAGAAAGAACTTCTCATGATTATGGGTAGAAAGATAGTTTGCACAGGTCGTAGAAAATCTACCCTTCTCTCATAATCACAGTGACAGGGACATGTCTTGGGCACCTTAGGTCCTCTTCCCTCTCAGTCCCCTTGAGTGTGTGCACTTGCTGTGAATTTCACTCTTGAGTGAGATACAGTAGTGAATAAACTCAATTGTCATAGGAAGAAACTGAGTCTCAGAGAAAAACCCATCTGAGTTTCCAGCTTACAAACAAACAAAGAAAAAAAAAAGAAATTGAGAAAATTGACAAAACAGTGCTCACATTATACCTGGCAAACACTGGAAGAGCCAGCCTGCGATTTCTCTAATCCTCCTACAAAGTTTGAGTGCAAGCCCCCTGTGTTATCTATCTCGTCCTTGCATTTGTTTAACAAGCAGATATACAGCCTTATTACATGGCAGTTACTATTCTATGGGCTTCGAAAATATTATCTCATATAATCATCTTAACATTATGGAAAGGTTAGAATTATCATGCCCCTATTCCAGATAGGGAAACTGAGGCTTAAGATAGCCAAGGTACTTGTTGAAGGTCCTGCAACTAACAAGTGGTGAGCAGGGATTTGAACCCGAGTGGCCTCCAAATCTACACTCTTGCCCACTATTCTGTAATATCTCCATTGCCTGCTGGCTCTCTGTATTTGCATTTATGGCCCTTTTATTCGGGTGAACAGGACACAGATGTCATCTAGTCTTTTGTTATTCCCCTTCTCACTCCATCCTCCAATTTCAAGTTGTCAGCTGAGTCATTCTAGTAGCTTCCCATCTCTGTGCTTCTCCCATCTCAGCTACTTCCTCAGCGAGGAGGTGACAGGTGATGTCCATGAAGAACCCTTTCCTAAGTAATGTTTAGAGAAGCTTGAGGGATAATTCCCAACGTCTGAGCCACCAAACCACGCAGGCGGTTGTATATGGAAGGAGTCTCACCATCATAGCAGGGTGAGACAGTGCTGTGCTCATCATCTGAAATTATCCTCTCTCTGCCTTTTCACTTTCAGAGCACAGAGATTCCTAACATTTTGAAAAGCTGTCATTTTATTTTTCCCAGGTCGTCCATCTCTGGCTACAGCATCATTCGTAGTGACTATTTCTTCTTCGAAGTGCTCCAGGGAAATTCCCTGGGAGAAGTAACTCTTTACATTTATTTTTCCAGAACCAAATATTTAGGCTGTTTGGAGAACTGGCATTCCCTAGAGGATACAGAATCCTATGGCTTGATTTGGCCTCTATCGGGTGTTCCAAGCTCTGCAGAAAGAATGTCAGTGAGACTCAACCTGTAGGTTATTTGAGCTGATTTTTCACCCCATCCAAAGTCTGTTTCCACAATATCTTTGACAAGCTGCTAGACCCTGACTTGAATGTGCTTGAATGATGAGCAGCTGGTTCCTTTTCCATTCCCACATAGCTTGCAAGCTTTGGAGTGAATTCCTCATGTGGAGCCCAGACTTGCCTTTCTGTAACTTGAACTCCCGGGTCTTGCTTCTGTCCCATAGTCCACGTATAATTAAGCAGCCTGATTCCCTTTTGTCCTCCTTCTTCTCTTCCGCCCCTTCCTACCAGTTACCAAGCACCCACTGTGTGTCTGGCAATGTCCTTGTGCCTCAACATAATCTCATTTGAATTTTCAGAGCAGCAACATGAGTTTAGTGCAATTAAGATTGTCACTTTACATATGAGGAAAGTAAGGCTCAGAGGTCACTCAATCTCTTGTCCCCTTGTCACTTGTCCTGGATTGCACAGCTGGTAAGTGAAAAAGCCCATCTCTTGATAGACGCTTATGTTCCTGCCGACCACCCTTTTGGGACTAAAGCTGAGGTTTAATGATATTTGATGACATATGATCAGAGACCCAGGAATGGCCAAATATAAACATGATACTCCCTCTAATTTCTCCCTGAAGCTTCTAAGAAACCAACACACAAATAAGGACTTTGGTGAGAGTGGAGCCAGGGCAGGCCAGGGTGAGGGTGAGTGCTGGAGGCATTGCTTTTCTTCTTCCTGAGCATGGCCTTTCCCTGTTTGTAGCTGCTTGCCTTGTCAAAATAGCCCTCTGATTATCCTAAGAAGGATCCCCCAAAACTCCAGGGTTTTTTTAGACATGAGAATAACATCTAATCCATCTTTCTTAGACATAAGTCACTACAAAAGTTTTAAGACAGTCTTGTGTTCTGGTCCATTCATTATTTCACTTCATAGAAACATAATTGACAGCATCTTTTCTGATTCACCTGGGCAAGTTTCAATTTGCTCAGCTTCTTATCATTGCTGCTGGGAGGGCTTCATTTGTTTCTGTCTGTGTGGACTTCATATTTCTTGATTTTTGTATCTCTCAAAACTTTTATAAAGATCCAGGTAATTTTATGCTTGTATTCTTGGATTTAGATGTAAGTTAAGTGTGGCATAAAAGGCAGGAGGGGCTCTGCTGACCTCAAGTTACCTTTTCTGGATTATCCTTATGTCCTTATTGTTTAGATCAAGAGTTTGAGAGATCCATACTTGTGTCCTCCAGTTTATATTCCTGTATGGAGAGGAAGCAAGTGCCTACCATGTGCCTGGCATTATGTTCACATTTTTCATTTATTTTTCAATGGAGCCTGCACATCATCCTCACTACTGAACTCATACTACCCTATACACACACACATACCTACACACACACACATATGCATGCACCCACACATACACACATCTTATTTTGTGGATGATTAGATAAAGCCTCAGTGAAATAAATATACCAAGGTTAGAAAGTGGCAAAGCTACTTTTCAGACCCAAACTGGCTACTCTAGAGAAGTTTTCAATCACTTGGATATCCTGCCTTTCATGAAAATTAGAATTTGGGACCTAGAGAAACCCTTTCCTATCTCAGCTCAATTCAGGAAAAATCAAATGGGAAAGGGGATCAGTGTCCCTTGGTCCTCTCATTTCAGCCAGTCAGAGCCATTCAACCTTGAAAATCCCTCCTCGTGTGTTCTGAGCCTGTTTTTCTCTAATTTCCAAGAAGCTGCATTTGGCACCCAGTAAATGACCTGAATCCTTGCCATTGCTGGTTTTGTTTTCAGAGCCACCTCATTAATTCTGAGTAATAGCTGGTATTTTCTCCAAATCTTACCCTTTTATTCCCTGGGAATGAAAGCCCAAACCAGAGGAAGCTCTGTTTCTAAGGTAGCCTTCAACTTGGCGATTCTAGGATACAACCACCCTGACCCGTGCTCCTCAGGGGCAGAGACCTAGGGTGCTCAGCTGCCCCAACATATGTCTCCAGGGACAGAGAGGAAAGAGGCCTGGGATAAACAGCCAAACATGGGAAATGTTTCATTCATTGTGCATTGCTCCATTGATGTGTGTTGCCATGGTGACCTCTGGTTATTTTTGAACCACAAGAATTAATCCTATTGAATTTTCTGTCCTAATAACTAAGAAATGAATTTTCCTTATTATAAAATTGAAATGCACAGTCTCATGAACCAAGCTTTAGTAAGTTAAACTAATCCATCCAATTGCATTCTGTGCCTGCAAGTGCTGTTTTTCAGATGGCAAAAGGGCAGGAACTGTCAGCAAATGGACATTGTGATGGTGCTCTTGCTCTCAGAGGGGAGCTATTTATTCACAAAGAGTTGATTTGTTAGAAATTTCCAGAAGGGGAAAGGCATGTTGAGTTGCATAGAGCCTTATTTGTGCTTATTTATGAATTTTCAAAACTTACCTAGTCAGTGTGAGAGTATATCAACCCCTGTGCTCCAGTCTAAACTCCTCCTGTCCTAGTTTCTGAAACAACAGTCAAAGGTCTCAAAATGAATGAGTCTTAGAGTTAAGTTTATTGAACTCGACTCCAGAGTTTGGTGACTCGGGTTCAGTGACCATCTTTTGTGCTCCTGCCTTGATTTCCTTCATGACCAATTTTGGTCCAATATTCTCAAGTTGCCAAAAAAATAACAACCAGCACCATTCTGTTTCCTAATAACTGAGCAGTCATGTTGTTTCCACATTTCTCCCCCAACTCCAGACATTTTGACTCAGCTCAGTGAGTCACTGTAGCACTCACTTTTGCCTTCGTCCCTGCCTCATTGCCAGGTCCTGCTCCATGATAAATTTTAACATCATGGTAATTTGTCCCAAACTGTTACCCACTTACCAGCCTCTTAAGGTTTGGAAAATCCCCAGGGAAGATTTTCTGGGCTTTTTGACCCATTGTTTTCTTGACTGCTACATCTCTGTTCTTTTGCTACTGTGACCTGCCCATCTGGTTTCAGAATGATGACTAAGACTCTTGAACACTGGGACACAATGTGTCAGCAACCTGGGAGAAAATCGTGAGCTGGCCTTTGCCAAGTGATCATCTCCTCCAGATCCTACTCTGAGCCCATGCACAGGCTCTTACCAGACCCCTGGCTCACCCTCCTGCCCCCGCCCCATGTTGCCAGAATCATCATTGTCTTTCCTATAGAAGGATGAAACCTGAACAAAATCCATAGGTAGCAGTTTCAGACCTTGTTAATTTTGTTTTAAAGAGCAGAAACACACTAAAAATTGCTCACGCACAAGGGCTTGTCTCTTACTGCTAGGGTGCTCAAAGAGTTCTCAGGAATCACAGAGGAATGAAAACAGAGTCAGACCTTGTAGGCAAAGGAGCTGCCTAGACAGAAGCAGATCTGTTTCCTAGGGTAGCTGTTCCATACTAGCTGGTTTGCTCTATTTACTCACTCACATGGTGAGTATCTCTTTCAATTTAGACTTGCGTGTGGTCCTTCAGGGGCCACCCAGGCCTAAGACTCCATAAGAATAATTTAGCTCAGTTCCTAAATATACCTAAGGAAGACATGTGGATAAGGTACATGACAACCACTGAGGATAGCGGCTTCCTTCTCCTACTTCATGTCCTGAGAACGGGGATGTGGGACAGAAGGTCAAGGTGAACATTGCCCAAGCCAGAGGTTCTAGAGGGGGAATGACTCCAGAGTGGGCTGAGAGGAACAGAAGTCCAAGTCCAAGACGCATCACACATACTAAAAAACATAACAGGGGAAGGATGCAACATGAACCTAAATTGAAATGACTGGAGATATTGGAGTAAGAAGTTCTGGTAAAGTGATCCTGAAGGGACCTCTTTGAGTGCTCTGACCCCAGAAAGTGACAGAGAAGCTCCTTGGCGGACCAGTGTTGAGTCAATATTTGCCAATCAGATTTCATGGAAGTTCAAGGCAGAATTTCCCACAGATCCTCATTTTTTTCTCTCATAGCCTTTCAAGGTCCTCAATTTAGGATTAATTTAAGTTTTAGTCTGTGTGCACATTTAGGTAGTACGGGACCCCCATCACCTGACATGCTATCTTGACACCCAGATAATGTTAATGTTTTCTGAAATCTCCTCCTCTCCGGTGGCTCTTAGCTACACCACGTATTTCCAGTAGAATTGCTCATGCATTCAAAAGAAGAAAGTTGTTTTTACAATGCCACAGATCTTGCACTAGCTGGTGAAGTTAGAAGGATGAATAAGACTTACTTTGGCCACACTTTAATGTGGGAGATGTAGACACCATTTGTATACTATTCATACAATGACATCAATGCTTTCACGGGGGTTTGCACAAGATGCTAGTGGACAAAGAAGAGAAAATTGCTCACCAGTGATTCTGAGAAAGTTTCAATAAAGAAGTGAGTGACATCTGAATTGGCACTGGAAAGATAAAAAGGAGTTCATTAGTTAAGGAAGGAAGGAAAGAAATTCTAGGGAAAAAGAACTTGAGCAAAAGTGTGGCTGCATGAAAGAAGATGACAGATATTAAGAGCATCCATTTTATATGGAAGTGACAAAAAAAAAAACCAGTTCAAAATAGTGCAAACAATATCAAAAGACTCACTCCAAATCAAAAGGGATTTATTGATCCACATAACAACAAAATTCCAGAACATATTAGAGTCTGGACCAAGTAGATACAGGTAAATAAACAGTATCATCAACATATTTCTGTTGTCTCTCTCTCTGTCCCGTGTTTCTCCTCTCTCTCTCTCCCTTCCCTTTCTCTCACTCCCTCTTTCTCTGTCCCTTCATCCTCTATCTTTTCCCTCTCTTTCTCTCTCTCTTCTCATCCTCTCTCTCCCCATCCCCATGTTCCCTCTCCATCTTTCTGTTTCTTTCTTTGTGTTAGAATATTCTTTCCTCAAGTCATGGGCCACGATGACACTAATAGCCACAGACTTCTTTCATCAAACAAACAAACAAAAAGAATCCTTTGCACCAACAGTTACAGGTCAGGTTGCTTTTGACCTGCTTGGGCCAGTCATCCCTCCCTGAACCAATCTCTGATGCCAGGTGACTGGTCTGGATAGCCAGACATGAGTCACATCCCAGAGGTCCTCAGAGTGGGACACTTCTTCATTCACACTTGTGTAAGGTCCTTGCAGCTGGTACATCCCTTTGGCATCTCTGGCAAAGCTTCCATACTTATGGTGTTTAATTATTTATTTCATTTCTTTAACAAAGTCTCCTATGGGGCATTTTCTATACCCTTTATGCCTAGTACAACTGAATGGTCATATCAGCCATATGAAATATACATGAATCTGAACCCCACTTTACACATGAGGAATGAGGGGCAGAGAGTTTTAGGTGTCTTTTTAGTATCACTTGCAAGTCTGGGTCCAGTCTTATGGCTTCAGGACATGGGGACTTCCCGTTTTTCTAAGACCCCTCTTAGGGGTCTTTTTTACTCCAAAATATGCACCGGACATATTTTGGAAATGGGGTTAGGGTGGAATATAAGAAGACACTAACAAAGTACTAAGTAAATGTTGAGTCATGATTATTATGACACAATGGTGGTGGTGGCAATGATGATAACAGTATCCTAAAGTAGAAAATTTTCTTTGTCCTGTCCTAGCACACTACCCAAATACCAGGAATCTTAATCAATAATGTCCAAACCATTGGTGGAGCATAACACAATGCTCCACATTTGAGCAATGTAACACTATGTGACATGATGTGACACTATGGGTAAATGACATGATATAATGCAGGATACAGGTGGACATTTCTAATATAGGCATTAATATTAATGTACTTAACTAGCATATTAAATCCATGTTATCATGGATATTGTTGCTTAAGATAAGGGTAATGTGGATACTTTCATTTTAAAAGGGAGCCAGTTTTAGGAACATATTAAGTATATAGCAGTGTAGGGGGTGATGGATATGACTATCCTAAATAAGTCATCCCAAGTTCTCTGAGGATGCTTCCATGATAGAAAGAGATATAAAAAGGAGCAATATCCCGAGATCTTTAAGGCACCAGCATACAGGTCCTCCTATATTAATATGTCATGTGGACCCTGAAACTGAAATTGTCCACAGCGAATAGACTCCAAATGACTTCAGAAGGTTCTATGAAAGAGCCTAAGAACAAAAAAAGGCTGCTGCTCCTCAGGTCCTGCTCTGGGCATTTTCATCTCACTCTGCACAGACTTCCAAGGCTATCTGCATCCAGGGTGTCTGCCTCCACTCCAGCCTGACCTTCCATCCTGTGGATGATTGGCCAGCACCTGGACTCAGTTACCCACACCTGATCTCATTTTTCTTTCTTTTTCTTTTTTTTTTTATAATTTTATTGAATCATAATTCTGTACATTGGTGCAATCATAGGGCATGATTCATATACATTCAGAAATGTTTTCATCATACTGTTACAGATAGCCTTCATGGCATTTTCTTGATGACTATATAAAGACATTGATACTCTACATTTAATAAGTTTCCCCAGTAACCTGCTAAGATGCACCGTAGGTGTGATCCCACTAATTGCCCTCCCTCTACCCATCCTCCCCCCACCCCTCCCCTTTCTTTACCATCACTTCTAACTCTGTATTTCTTCAGTTGATCACCACCAGTTTCCACAGGTCTCAGCAGACACTGCTCTCGGGGCGGGACCCTGACACAATAGTAAGTAATGTATTCCTCCCCTCCAAGGGCAAGAAGTGTAGAAACAGGCGCAGGAAGCTGATAGCTCTGGGTATAAGTCCCAGTCTCCCCCTCCTGGGCAAAGCTCCTCCAGGCGTCCTTCTTCCCAGTCACCTTGGTGATTTCCCCAAGTGCACGTACAAGTCAGACCCTGCAATCGCAGGACCCCGGAGACTATTTGTTAACAGCAAGCACTCCAGGTTACGCTTGTGCACAGTGAAATAGCTGTGCAACCAGGGGCACTTTTCCTCTTTGGGCCTCAGTTTCCTCATTCACAAAATGTGTCTGACAATAGTACACACCACATAGGTTGAGGGGAGGATCGAACAAGACCAGTTTGTGTAAGACTTAGAATAGTGCCTAGCACATATGGGATACTCAATAAATAATAAGTATAATCAAGTAACTAAAATACAAAGCTTACTCTGGGGAGCATTGAAACAGTGTAAAAACAATGGGAAAGAATTTAATTGTAGAACTTGGAAGAAGGAATTCAGTTCTGAAATAAAAGGAGGTTGAAGAGGTGTCAGAATGGGTTCTAATCTTTGTTTATGTTCCTCATGTCTGTGCCAACATCCCTTCCCACTGTAAGTACTATGGATAACCTCTGAATTGACACCAAGCCCCAGATGTCAACTTCCTTCCAGGAACACCTTCACCTGGGCTGAGTAAGGCACATCCCCGCCCCTGCCCCCAGCCAACATATCACCCTGCCATTGCATTGTCCTCTGCTTCTGAGGCCAGGACAGCACTGCTGTGACTCATGTCTCTCTGTCTAGACCAGTGTTTATCAACCTGTTTTATATCATGGCACATTTGAACCTGAAGTTAAACTTCTATAGCACACTTAAATTATGTTGATCAAAAAAAAAAAAAAAAGAGTAAGAAAAAGAACATATTTACTGTGCTTTAAACCTCTTTATAAAATAATTTTATTAATGATCTTTAAAATTTTTCATGGCACACTGAAGATCCTCTGTGACACACTGGTTGAAGATCACTGGTCTACACTGAGCTCCCCTTGAGAAGGACCTTTCTTATCTCTTCATCTTTATATCCCCACAGTCCATTGTACTGTTCGACATAAGCCTGTGCACTCCTTAAATACCTGAACTGAGATAAAACTTCATTAAGGGCCTGTTGATTACTTAGGAATCTGAGATGGAGAGATGGGTAATAGGACATTCCATATAGGTTACAGCACTTAATGAGGAGTAGGAGGGGGATGTGAAGGAAGTAGCATAGAAAGATGTCATCTATAGTATGTGGTCCAGGAACTAGGCACGGAATGGCATGGACTATGAGGTAAGGGCAGGCAGGGATGATGGTCTAGGTCAATGGTTTTCAACCAGTTTGATACAATACAGTGGTGTTCTCTGAGAGGATCTTGATAAAAATTTTTAAAAATCATTAATTAAATTACTTTTGAAAGAAGTTCAAAGCACAGCAAGTGTATTTATTTTTACCCTATTTTTTTCATCAACATACTTTGTGCCTTGGAAGTTTAACTATGGGTTCAAGTATGCCCTGAGATAAAAAAGGTTGAAAAATACTGGGCTAGGTGACATTCTATAGGCAATGATCACCCTTCCTGGATTGGATAAATGGGTAGTG
Organism: Arctocebus calabarensis; assembly: GCA_963573935.1. Classification (NCBI taxonomy): domain Eukaryota; kingdom Metazoa; phylum Chordata; class Mammalia; order Primates; family Lorisidae; genus Arctocebus; species Arctocebus calabarensis. Next base: position 11,326 of record CAUYON010115626.1, on the reverse strand, counting down.
TGATCAGAGCAATGTTTTAAGAAAACTATGGAGAATGAAGGGATAATAGAAATAGAGATGAGTTGTAGACAAACCACTGAAGCAGAAATAAGAAACACCTGTTAAAATTTGTCAACAGCTATAGGATCTGGTACAAATTAGCTAATCCTTACTCAAGCTTTTGCAAGAGCAAAAAATGAAGACTGGGAGTGTTTCTTGGAGCCTCATTCATTGTGTTCCATCAAGTTTCACAATTGTCCCTATTTATCGTCCTCTTCTAAAAACAGCCAGTGCAGGATGAATGAAACCACAGGATTCTTCTCATTTAGTTTAATAATTGTTTGCCATGTAATCTTGAGACTACATCTGAGAGGCCGGATATTACTCAGGTGTTCTTTCCTTTAAAAAAATAAAATAAAATAACAGAGACACCGTTTTTGTTCATCAGAGAAAGCCCTGCTGCTATTCATCTGTGTGAACAATTTATTGCAGCTTGGAATTCAGCACTCGGGGAATTGTTTAAATTATCTCAAGGCATCACATCTTCCCCTGGTGTCTTGCCAAAGGAAAGAATTCAAGAAATATTTGTTAAAAAAATAAGTGAATAATTCATTGCAACATTCATTGCAGTACCCTCTGCCTGGAATTTGACTTCAGAGTCTTGTTTTTCATAGCTCTGGGCCCAAGTTTTAGAGTGTGTCATCTGGACACCCTGGCTTCCAGTCTGGCAGTGTCTTTAACCTGTCTCTTTCAGCTTTCTGTGCTAAGGTGAGACAGGGGAGCTGGACCCCCCCCACCCAGGACTACATGTGTGGGCGGCACGCAAGACTTGGGAATGGCTGGTAGGGCTGGCAGAGATGCTCTGTGGTTGGCAGCAGGAGGCAGCATCCACATTGAAGGGATTGTTGGGTTATAGTTATAGCTGAATGCACAGGAGTGATTATTGGGTTATAGTTATAGCTGGGCACTCTATCAGGGTAGACCTATTTATAAACTGAACTTGTTTTTCATTCATGATTAATGGTCATCCAGGACCTTTCGTAGAGGCTTGTAGGGATCACAACCTCACGATCACCCTGGCAAGTTCATTTCAGTATTTGGCGCCTATCAGGTTAATTTTTCATGTGTTTGTTGGCCATGGGTCTGTCATCTTCAGAGAAGTTTCTGTTCAAGTCTCTTGCTCACTTATGTAGGGGGTTGCTTTCTCTTGGGCATTTGGGTTGCTTTCATGACGTGGCATTTATAAATTAAGCCTCAGTAAACATTCTGGTGCAAATGTCTTTGTGGTAAATGATTTTTGTTTTTGTACATAGATTCCTAGTAATGGGATTGTAGGATCAAATTAAAGGTCAACTTTTAGTTCTTTAAGGATTCTCCATACTTCTTTCCAAAAACACTGTATTAGTTTGCAATCCCACCAGCAGTGTAGAAGTCTTCCCTTCTCTCCACATCTATGCCAGCATCTGCAGTTTAGGAACTTTGTGACATGGGCTAATCTTACTGGGGTTAGGTGATATCTCAGAGTGCTTATGATTTGCATTTTTCTGATGATTAAAGACAATGAGAATTTGGAAGCAAAGGCCCATCAACCCATGAATGGATCGACAAACTGTGTATATGTATACCATGGAATTTTATTTAGCCATTAACAAAGATGAAGCTTTCATCTTTTACGTTTACCTGGATGGAGCTGAAACACATTCTTCTTAGTAAAGTTCTCAAGAATGGAAAAATAAATATCCAATACTCAATTATAATATGAAACCAATATATAAACAATTTCATGCTCACATGAATAGTAAAATACAAATAAATCTAGTACAGGGGCAGAGGGAGGAGGAAGGGTAAGGGAGGAAGACAATTGGCAGAAGGAGGGAGGGTATGTGGTGGGATCTCACCTATTATGCACATGGTGAGGGTATTTAACACACCCCAGGGTGAGAGGATCTTTTACAACTGGAACTTTACCCTGGAAGTGAGAACGATGTAATCTAAAAATTTATACCCTCATATTGATTTGAAATAAAGACTATCCTAAAAAAAAAGAAAGGTTTGTTTTGGCTGCTATGTTTGCTCTTTTACATTAGGATTAAACCACTTTGTAGTTTTCATTGCTAGTGTTCTGTCTGTCCAGGAAGCTTCCCCACAGAAGCCTAGGCCCTCTCTCACATACATGCACCATAGGGAAGCCAGGCTGTGCCCAGTTTGCCAGGGCTCCTTTATATGGACATACCACACTCACATAGCACAAGAAGCATAAAACAATCCAATTAACAAACATTTATTGCTCATAGTCTTGATAATAATAGTTGATGATTATAGATAGAAGTCACAAACTTACCAATTCAGTGAAAGGTCTGAACACATACTATTAGTATTTGATAGCTCAAACTAGCAAAAATTAATAAGGATACAGAAAATATGAACAAAATTAACAAACTAATTATATATGCACATACATGTATAGATAGTGTTTAAAAAATTCACATTCTATCCATAAGAAGCATCAAGAAAATAGAGCAACCAAAAGTCATAAACCATTTCACAACAAATATCAACAAATAAGCATTTGTGTCATCCACAAAGTTTTCTGACTATAATACAATTATATTAGAAATTAATATAGAAAAAAGTACATATATTACATACACTTAAATTTTTTATTTCATGATAGACATTGAACATCTTATTTTTTAAAAACTTTGATAGATGTCAATGATAAGTATTTTAGAGTGTACAGTAATTATTTGTTTAATTTTTTAAAAACTCTTAAGTTATAAACATTTGAAAAGTAATCAGAGAAATGGTAATCTCAATAAAATTCCATCACAGTCCCAGGTACTCGGGAGGCTAAGGCAAGAGAATTGCCTAAGCCCAGGAGCTGGAGGTTGCTGTGAGCTGTGTGACACCATGGCACTCTACTGAGGGCGATAAAGTGCCCTACAAAAAAAAAAAAAAAGATTCCATCACACACTAAGATAAAAAAATGACTAAAATAAAAAGAATGATAATACCAAATGTTGCCAAGTAACATATGTGGAGTTGTGAAATAACTGAAACTCTCATGTGTAAAGCCTTTGGTTTTACAAATTGATAAAACTATTTGAAAACCTGGCATTACCTTTTCAAATTTAACATAAACATATCTTATGATTAATCAATTCCATTTCCAATTATATACAAGTCTGAAATGCATGGGTGTATCAACAATAGGATAAGAATGTTTGCAGAAACATTGTTCAGAATTTCCCCAAATGGAAAACAACCAAGTGCCCATAAATGGTATAAGGAACCAATGAATTGTAGGCTATTCATATACTATAATGTTTTATGCAGTCATGACATAGGATTCCAATATTGTGGTTTCCTTTAGGAAGGAGACATGAGTAGCCATCAGACAGGACATGTAGGGACTTCTGAGGTAGAGACACTGTTATATTTCTTGACCTAGGTTATACTAACATAGATAAATTCAGTTGATGAATTGATTGGGTGATATACATACTAATATTTGTACTCTTTCTTTATGCATATTTTTATGATCGTGCAGAATGCAGACCAACATCAATATATTTTAATTCTATTTCTGTCTTTTAGTGGTTATTTTATTTTGTTTTGATATTTGTTTTGGTATCTGTTAACAGATATTTCTAGTTGAGTCTATTGACTACCAGTCTCTTTTTTTCAAGACCATATGATGAAGCACAAAAGTAATCCTCTCTAGAAAAACTCTTACGTGTTTAAGTTTCTGATGGTATGTTAGCCTCACTATCTAGAATAACCCCTCAGAGGAAAAAAAACTCACAAAGGTGAATTAAATATTAATAAATGTCCTTTAAATGCATTCTTTATACCTCTGCATCTATGTAGAATTGAAGTACTTGGAGCAGCTGAATGCTCTCACTAAGAACAATTATAAAAGCCAAGTAAATGCAAAAATTGTCTCTTAAAAATTCATCAGAAAACCACTGGCAAAATGAAAACTTGTGGGATCAAAATTATGGCTTTTATATCTACAGTTTGTTATACACAATGTCTGGCATACAGTAAAAACTAACTAGACATGCTGACAAATAGGTCTGTTTGACTGAATACCAAGGCAGAGAGAGAGAAAAAAGAGAATTAAAACAGACACACAGGTGACTCAGATGTTGAAGTTAATCAACAAAGACATTAATTAGGTTTAACATCTCCAAAAATTACAGAAAATGATAGATAAAACAGATGATGTTATGGAGAATTTCACCAAGAATCAGGTTCTATAAATGGATATTTCAGCTCCCCAAAAAGAAAGGAATTTTAAAAGTTTGAAAAATGACAAGAAAGAAGAACTGTGGGACATAATTTGCATTGAATATGGCTATCATCATGAATAAAAGGTCTTTAGAACATTCTGGTGACTTTTAGTTTCCATTTTGATAGCTGCTCAATGTATAGGAATTAGAAGATAGAAGTTTAGCTTGTGCTAGGGAGTGAATTATCTGCCCTCACAATTCATATGTGGAAACCCTAACTTCAGGGATTATATTTTGAGATAGTGTTATCACTAATGATACTTTTAGGGGGTAATTAAGATTACAAAAGGTCATGCGGGTGGATTTCTGATCCAATAGGATTGGAGTACTTAAAAAAGAGAAAGACCTCTCTCTCTCTCTTCTTTGGTCACATTAAGATATACCAAAAAGGAAGCCACCTGCAAGCCAGGAAGAGAGTCCTCATCATAAACTGACCAAGCCACACCTTGATTGCAGAATCAAGGGAAAACTGAGGGAAATTAAATTTATGTTATTTAAGCCACCTAGTCTATGATATTGCATTATGGCACTTCAAGCAGACTAGTGCAGTGTATAGGCAAATTTATAGGAGGTTTACAACTAAAGCTAGACACTAGAAGAATTATTCCCTCAAAGGAAGAGTAAATAAAGAATAAATAAGCTTCCTATCAGAGAAGAGCAAGAAAACTGTTTTGTATGTTGGCTTGATTTATAAACAGAAGGAGAGAAATAAAATCTTTCCAGAGAATGTTAGTTAACACAAATCAATTTCCACATGGAATGTTTAAGCCCAAATGATTGCTACTTTTTAGTCCAAAACACTCAATAAAAATAATTTAATTTCAAGTGGTCTTAAGTCACAGTGAACTAAAGAAATTATCAGAACCAAATGTAACTCCTATCAGAAAACTCAACCCATGCTGTCAAGTATCCCACAGATAAAATTCCAAGGAAAATGTGTTCAAGTAAAAGGAGACAAAAACAAAAAGGAAGCCATGTACAAAGAATGAAAGTCAGCGTAAAAAGTGGATAGAAGAATCAGAGCTACAAAGACTTTATATACTGAAAATATCTAATATTTATATAATATAATGTTTTGGTATTTTTCAAAAACTTAAAAGACGTTTATATTTGAGCAAAGGATAAAAAACTTTACAGGAAATGAGCATATTCAGAAAAGTACCAAAAATAACTTATAGAAATGAAAAACATAAAAAGTTAAACCTTTAACAAATGATTAAAAGTCATGTTATATGAAACTGAAGCAATAAAGAGATAATTGATGGAGTAGAAAAGAGAAACAAATATATTACCCAAAGTCTGACTCAGAGAGGAAAAAAAAGGTATAAAAGAGAGATTATGATACATAGAGGATATAATATAAAAGTCAAAGATAAGAATAATCAGAATTCCAGACATACAAGAGAAAGAAAAGAAGCAATATTCATTTGTACAATGGCTGAGCAATTTTTAGATCTGTGGAAGAACAAACAGTATGCTGCTGGCAGGAGTATAAAATTTGGCATACCTTTTGGTATAATCTAATAAAGTTAAATGTAGTTATTCCTTCCAACTTATCTATTTTACTTGATATATCCAAGGTAAATTATCAAGTAAAATTGAATATTCCTTATAGAAATTCTCGCACATGTACATTAAAGGCAAGTTTAATACCGTTCATATAAGTGCTATTTGCAATAGTGTATGCAGCATATCCATACATTGGAATAGCATACAATAATAAAAGTAAATGCATCAACATTTATTAACCTTGAAAACATTAAAAGCAAGTTAAAAGAATATATGCTATATGATTTCGTTTCATAAAATGCAAAACAATGATTTTTTTTCTTTTTCTAAATTTCAGAATATTAGAGCCATTCACACATTTTGGTTACATAATTTGCTTTTGTATATTTTAAGTCAAAGTTATAAGTGTGCTTTTTACCCATAAGTTGTGTATTGTACTCATTATGTGTGAATTAATACAACCCTTCCTCTCCTCCATCTACTTGATTCCCTTGAGTTTTACTTCCATATGTATCTGTACATAAGTATTGATCAAATTTGTTTTTCCATTTTTGTGATACTTTATATAGAAGAATAATCTGCAGTTCCATCCAGGTTGTTAGAAAAGAAAACTTCTTGGAAATACAAAACCTCCCTTTACTCAATCAGGAAGAAATAGAACTCTTGCACAAGCTAATATCAAGCACCAAAGTTAAAGCAGCAATGAAAAAAATCTTCCAACAAAATAAAAGCCCTAAGCAAGACAAGTTCATATTTGAATTTTACCAAACCTAAAAAGAACTTTTACCTATATTGCAGAAATTGTTCCATAGCATTGGGAGAAGTCCTCTCTAAGTCATTCTACAAAGCCAATGTCACCTTAATAACAAAGCCAGGAATGGACACAACTGAAAAAGAAAACTACAGATCAATATCCCTTATGAACATAGATACAAAAGCTCTCAATAAAATGTTAACAAACCTAATTCACCAGCACATCAAAAAAATAATTCATTACAATCAAGTGGTCTTCATCCCAGAGAGGACAAGGATGGTTCAACAAACAAAAATGTAATTCACCACAAAAATAGATGCAAAAACAGAGACCATGTGATTCTTTCAGTAGACACAGAAAAAGCATTTGACAAAATTCATCACCATTTCACAATATGAACACTTAACAAAATTGATACACTTGGGACATGCCTCAAAATTATAAAGACCATATGTGACAAACCCACATCTGACATCATATTGAATGTGGGAAATTTGACAGCCTTCCCTCTTAGGACTAGAACCAGACAACATTGCCCACTGGCACCAATTCTATTCAAGATAGTGCTGGAAGTCCTAGTCAAGCAATTGGGCAAGAGAAGGAAATAAAGAGTATCCAGATGGAAAGAAGAGGCCAAACCATTGCTCTTCCCTGGGGATATGATCTTATATCTAGAAAATCCTGAAGATTCAACCAAGAGTCTCCTGGAATGGATAATAAATTCAGCAAAGTTTCAGGTTACAAAATCCATGCACACAAATCAGTTTTCATATATGCCAACAATAGTCAACCTGAGAATCAAATAAAAGATGCAATACCTTTCACAATAGCAAAAAGGAAAACAAAATACCTAGGAATGTACTTAACAAATGAGTAAAGACCTCAATAGGGAGAACTATGACATTGAGGTAATAAATCACAGAGGATATAAACAGATGGAAAAGCATACCATGTTCATGGATTGGCAGAGCATTTTTAAAATGGCTATATTACCCAAAGCAATTTACAGATTCAATTCAATCCCCATGTAAGCATTCCAAATTGCATATAAAATCAGCATGTTGTGCTCCATAAATGCATTAATGTACACCATTATGAATTAATAAAAACAATTTTTTAAATTGAAAAACAAATAAATAAAATATCAGTGCCATTTTTGAAGATCTAGAAAAAGTAGTCCTATGCTTCATATGGAATCAGAAAAAAAACAAAAAACAGAATTAGCCAAAGCAATCTTATATAATAAGAACAAAGTGGTAGCCATTACTATAGTAACCGAAACAGCTTGGTACTGGCTCCAAAACATGGACCTATGGATCAAGAGAGAACCCAGAGATGAAACCATCCTGGTTTTCCCATTTGATTTTTGATAAAGCAGATAGAAACATTCAATAAATAGAATAGAGAATAGAATTCTTGTTCAATAAATGGTGTTGGGAAAACTGGATAGCCATATGTAAAAGACTGAAACAGAACCCATGCATCTCACCATTCACAAAAATTAACTGACGATGAATAAAAGACTTAAACCTAAGGCATTAAACTGTAAGAATTTTACAGGAAAATATTAGAAAAACTTTCTTAGATACTGGCCTATGAAAAGCTACGAAGAAGACCTTAAAAGCAATTATAGCAATAACAAAAATAAACAAATGGGATTTGATCAAATTAAACAGTTTCTGCACAGCCAAGGACATAATCAATAGAAGAGATAGATAACCTACAGAGTGGGAGAAAATATTTGCATGCTGTACATCTGGTAAAGGACTAATAACCACAATCTACAAAGAACTCAAGCAAATTAGAAAGGTTTTTTGCTTTTTGTTTTTGGGACAGAGTCTGTCAAACTGAATAAAATGCAGCGGCTTCATCATAGCTCACTGCAACCTCAAACTCCCAGGCTGCCTCATCTTCCCAGGTGGCTGGGAGCCAACCACAGTGCTCACCTATGTTTTCTATTGTTTTGCAGAACAGGACCTTGCTCTTGCTGAGGCTGGCCTTGAACTCCTGAGCTCAAGCAATGCTCCTGGGTCAACCTCCCAGAATGCAAGGATTATAGTCATGAGCCACATGCCTGGCCCAAACAATGATCTTCATGGGGATCTCTGTATAAGATGGTCACAGACATAAAGAACACCACTATTAAATTATTGGTACATGTCTATCCAATCTTCGTTCATGGTTCCATAAAACACATGCCCTCACTTACTACATACCACACACTACCCACCCATACCCCACAACATTTTTTAAAATCTTGAGATCATACCATATATATTGTTTTATAATTTGCTTGTTTTACTTAGAATAAATTGTAAACAGTTTCTGATGCCAAAAAATTCTATAAATGATTTTATTGGCCACATAGAGTTGAATCATATGGATGTATTATAAACAAACAGATCTTCACTATTGAATGTTCAGTTGGTTCAAATGTTTTGCATAATAAAATAAGCCACGTCCTAACACATAAATCTCTGTGTTATATCACTGTTTATTTCAATAGGATAAACTCCTCTCAAGAGAATGGTTCGAGTTGAAGTGTCATAATGCTATATACTGCCAGCAGCAACTGGAGAGTGACCATATTCTTATTAGCCTTTCTAGATATTAATGTTCTCTTTAATTTTTATCAATTTGACAGGTGAAAAGTGGCATCATATTATCTTAATATACTCTCCTTTTATTTCTAGTGAAGTTGAAACTTTTCATATATGTATGGGTATTTCTACTTTTTAATATATAACTTATTCTGCCTATTTGCATGTATAACTTGTACATTTATTGTGCCAATCTTTCTCCTGGGAGGACTGTTTCTAAAACAATTTATGAAATCCACAGATGTATGTGTATGCATGTGTTTGCTGAACTTATCGTAAAAAAGACTATCCTTTTCCAGCGTTTGACTAGGTTTCCATGTCAGGCAAACAACACATTGCTTCTCTGATTCTTGATGTGGCTGCCTACCATTCCCTATCCAGTGCTTCAAGAGTTATCCCACATGCTATAGAGTCAACAAAATGACCTTCTTTCCAGTGTTGGAGGTTGGGGGTTGGCAAACTACCATACATGGGGCCAAATCTTGTCTGCCACCTATTTTTGTATGACCTGCAAGCTCAAAGAACATTTATTTTATTTTATTAGTTTATTTGCTTCCTTTTTTTGATTGAATCATAAATGCATAGATCATGTTTACATTAATGCATTTCTGGGGTACAATGTGCTGATTTCATGTAGAATTGAGAGCGTTTACATCACACTGGTTAATATATACCTCATCTCGTTTACTTGTTTATTGTGTTAAGACATTGATACTCTATCCTTAACATTTTAAATGGTTGGAACCGAAATCAAAGGAAGAATAATATTTTGTGACAAATAAAAACTATATGAAATTCACATCTCAGTACCCATAAAGTTTTATTGGAACAGAGCCATGCTCATTCATTTCTACCTTGTCTCAGGCTGCTTTTATGTTAAAGTGACAGAAGTGAATTGTTGCAGCTGACACTGAAGGTTAGTGCAGCCTAAAATATTCGCTATCTGGCCCTTTACAGAAAAAGTTTGCTGACCCCTGCTGCCAATTCATAGCTTGAAAGAGATAACAAATAACACCTTCTCTCTCTAACTTGTCTCTGTTCACCCTTAGCTCTCATCTGTCAGGGCTATTCGTGGGATTTTTGCCAGACTATCCTTTTAGGATAATGCTGGGGGTCTTGATCAGAAAGGACAGATTTAAGTTATACCTTATTTCAATCCAACTCCAGAAATTCCTTGAGGTATCTAGAATATGAATGGACCCTTCTTTATTTTGGCTTTGATGTACCTTTTTACCTCTTTTAAATCCCTTTGATGGTTTTTTTAATTTCAAAATATTATGGGGGTACAAATGTTTGTGGTTACATACATGTATTGATTTTAGTATGCGTGAATAAGGGTTGTAACTGTGGGTATGACTTAGATAGTGTTCACAGTACTCATTAGGTAAGTTTTCACTCACCCCATTCTTTACCCACCCCCTGCTTGATTTCCACTGAGTGTTTCTTCCCTCTGCGTACATGTGTGCTGATCGGTTAGTTCTAATTTAATAGTGAATATATGTGGTTTATTTTGCCATTCTTTAGATATTTTACTTAGGAAAATGGTCTCCAGTTCCATCCGGATAGTTGCAAATGGGCTTAATTTATCCTCCTTTGTGGCAGAGTAGTATTGGATATACACCAGTGTCTATTGCTTTTGGACTTTTTATTAAAAGCCAGTCTAAATAGAGTAAGGTGATATCTCATTGTGGTTTTAGTTTGCATTTCCCCCATGATTAGTGATGTTGAGCATTTTTTCGTATGTTTATTTAGTGGTGGTTTGCAAGTAAGGAGAAATAGATCTTTATTCAAGTTACCTTCTTACCCCAACTCATAGCTCTTTATGTTGCAACTCAAATGAGGGTTTTAACCAGAATTCACACCTGCAAGGGTCAATGTGGATCACCTTCCATCCCATGATAATCACTACTGTCTGATAATGTATTTGGAAATGGAGAACAATTTAGAAAGCAATGCTCTAAAGTTTAAGTGAAAGATAAATATAGTTTAATATTTGATCCTTTCCCCAAGTTTATCTCACTGATATTTTGCATAGGAGACACAATAGCATTTTTAAAAATTTTTATTAAATTATAATTGTGTACATTGGTGCAATCATGGGGCACAATGTGCTGACTTTATATACATTCTGAAATATTTTCATTGAACTATTTAACATAGCCTTCATGGCCTTTTAATCACTATATGAA
>CAUYON010115624.1:0-39015 GCA_963573935.1 Arctocebus calabarensis | reverse complement strand
CCCTACTCACAGAGCCACAGGCCTTGCCTGTTTGTATTTGCTTGTTTAAATAAAATACATTTCAAAACTATACACAGTTTGTAATGTTCCTAAAATTTTAATTACTTTGAAGACTTTATCTTCTATAAGTATCTTGTTTCCTTAGAAAAGTAATGTGTTGTTTAACAGAAATATACTTCAGTAATTAAGAAGTTCATTTTATATGTTCAGAGAGAGGAAAACTTAACTTCACAACCTTGGTTTTACTTCTTAAATAAATTGGAACAATTTTTTTTTTTTGGAGACAGAGTCCCATTCTGTTGCCCCAGGCTAGAGTGCCATGGCATCAGCCTAACTAACAGCAACCTCAAACTCCTGGGCTCAACCTATCCTCCTGCCTCAGCCTCCCAAAGTAGCTGGGACTACAGGCACCTGCCGCAACACCCAGTTAAGTTTTTCCTATTCTCAGTAGAGATGGGATCACACTCTTGCTCAGGCTAGTCTCAAACTCCTGAATTCAAACTATCCTCTTTCCTTGGCCTCTCAGAGTGGGGTGAGCCATCTTGCCTGGCCAGATTGGAACAATTTTAAAGGAAAAGATAATTCTGTTGATTATTGAATGGAGTCACATTATAGTTTTCTCTATCAGTGGTCTATTTTTGGAAATACAGCTATATGAATTTACATAGTTAAATGTATGTATTCTGGTTTTTCATTTTGCATTATTTAGTATAAACATGTTAAATATTTAGTCTCTGAATTTTTGTAGTTAAGTGGTCTTTTTAAGTCACTATTACTATTTCTGTGTATTAGATAGTTTCCTGTGTAAGACCTCCATCCCCTAACCTTTTTTTTGAGACAGTCTCTTTCTGTTACTCAAGCTAGAATTCAGTGTCTTCATCATAGCTCACTGTAGCCTTAAACTCCTGGGCTCAAGAGATCCTCTGGCCTTAGCCTCCCTAGTAACTGGGACTATAGGTGCACCTTACCTCACCTAGTTAATTTTTGTTTTTTGTTGTTTTTGTTTGTTTGTTTATTTTTTGAGACAGTCTCAAACTGTTGCCCTGGGTAGAGTGCTGTGGCGTCATAGCTCACAGCAACTTCCAACCCTTGGACATAAGTGATTCTCATGCCTCAGTTTTACTGTTTTAGTAGAGATGGGGATCTCACTTTTGCTCAGGCTGGTCTGGAAATCGTGAGCTCAGGTAATCCACCTGTTTTGGCCTCCTAGAGTGCTAGGATTATAAGCATGAGCCACTGCACCCAGCATTTTTTCTGTTTTTAATAGAGAGAGGGTCTCAATCTTGCTCAGACTGGTTTTGAACTCCTGAGCTCAAGTGATCCTCCTGCTTCAACCTCCCAGAGTGCAATAGGTGTGAGTCACCATGTCCTGCCAGCCTCCTTTTTATTAACTTTCTTCTGCCTCCTTGGAAAATGTGGCAATATGTTGGTTTTACTTTGTGATAATGAAGAAAATTTATTTATAATGTTACTGTCCTGGAATTAGTAACATTTTGTCATCTTATAATTTTTGGCTGCCTTCTTTATTGATGATGAGTGAAATGTACCTGGTGACTTTCATGCTCTTTCTTTTAGCTTTATCTGCAGGGTTTTGTCTTCTCCACACATGAATTTTTTTTTTTTTTTGCAGTATTTCTGTGGGCTACTTTAAATCTCTTGCATATAGATAAATATAAATCAAAATTATAAAAATATATATTGTATGTATTTTGTATATATTGTATTCTCCAGTGGCTCACAGTTTTTGGCATATAGTAAATTCAGGTTAATAAATGTGTGTTGAATGAATGTATGAACATTTATTGCTAAAATAATAATCATGAATTTGTGGATCTTTTTATGTTTTCTAAATTCTAAAAAGTAAAAATGCTTAGTTTTTATCAATTGTGATAAAAATATTTAGCACAAGGTTCCAGTGAGTTAGTATTTTATGAGTTATTTTTCTTTTATACTTTTCTGCAGTTGTCCCCAGTTTTAACTAGTGAAGTGCATAGTGTTCGTGCAGGACGGCATCTTGCTACCAAACTGAATGTTTTAGTACAGCAGCATTTTGACTTGGCTTCAACTACTATTACAAATATTCCAATGAAGGTAGGCAGTTCTTTTTCACACTATTTTGAAAGTTCTGCTTTGCTTTTAAAATATTTATTTGACATATATTATTTATTTTAATTGAACCTTTACTTTTTCTTCCCATACCGTATTTTCTGTTTTTTGCTAGCCTACATTCAGTGTCTTTGACCAGGTCAGTAAATCCTGAAAATCCACAAGAAAGGATCACAGAACACAATGTTGTATTTTTCTTTCTAATAAGAACGTGTTATATGAGCTATTTTTTCTAATTGTATTTTCATTTGCATCAGAATATCTCTATTTTCAATTATTTTTCTGTGATTCTTTTCCTGAGAGCTTTGTTACTAGATTTTACTTATGTTGCATATTCTAGTAGATTTTATTTTCTATATCTCTGTTCTTGCCCGCCCACTATAAAGGTATTTATAGCTGATAGGTCTAAGGGGAAAGTAGCTCATAGTTTTTAAATTAGTTTATTATTCTGTAGCTGAAAAACTGTAGATGTGAGTTCTATGATTTTACTAATGGATTTTCTTAGTAGTCTCTTGCTACCTTTCATTTTCTTTATATTATCATTAAGTTGTCTGAGGGATAACATGAGACTTACCCCTTTGTAAGCTTTAAATGAGTTTTATAGAATGGAATTGAACTGAATTGTATTGATAATATCTAAAACTAGAAAGTAGCCACTATCTAAAAATTCAGATTGGCTTTCTTACAGTTCATTTTCAGTTTTTTGCTATGACATCATGATCACTAAATTGGATGAGAAAATATAATCCTTTAATATGAATTTCTTCCTAATACTATTGGCTTAGTTCTTCACTAGAAAGATTAGACTTACCCTATAGAACCTTTTGGACACAGGAACAATTAACAAGTAAAATAACCCCATCAGTATACTATAACATACATGGCTTTATGTATTAGAAGAAATACTCTAAGGATAACAAATGCCTTGCTTGTTAAATTTGACCATATTTGTGTGCTACTGGTGTGACTCTTCAATCTTCGTCTTTTTGGTAAATAGATAATGTTGAAATTCCTATTTACTATTTAGCAAAAACAAGTTGCTAAACTTGTTTATTAGTTTGCATTTGCTATTTTATATAATTGGTGCTTGCTCATTCACTGTAGGTATTTAAAGATGCTAGTTCCTCTTTTTAGCAGCTTTGTCACTTCAATTTATGTAAATTATTTCAATTGCATTATATTTGTATCTAAAAAGTATTGACAAGACAGTACGTGTGAAGCAAAAAAAAAAAATTCCAAAATTTCTGGATTAGTTATCTGTTAATTCTAACATGATATAAGAAGTTATTAAATACTTTGTTATCTATACATAGTAGTTTTTAAGTAGAGTTCATACATCTGTTGGGAAACTATTGCATCTTTAAATAGATTATCCTATTATTTTAGCTAATCATTGAATGTATTTAACTCCATTTTAAGCAAAATGGATAATTAATAATTTTATTATTTTGAAGCAAAGCCAAGTTATTTTCAATGTTTTTTAAATTTTGCTTCAAGGAAGAACAACATGCTAACACGTCTGCCAATTATGATGTGGAGCTACTTCATCACAAAGATGCACATGTAGATTTCCTGAAAAGTGGTAAGAAATATTTGAAAGTATTACTTTGTAAGATCTAATATATGAATAAAGCACATTACAGTAGCTCTTATTCTTGGAGAATACCTTTTAAGATCCCCAGTCTAATGACTGAAACCTCAGGTGGTGTTGAACCCAACTCTGTATATGCTATGTTTTCTTTTATATGTACATACCTGAGACAAAATTTATAAATTGGGCATAGTAAGAAATTAATAAAATTGAATAATTTTTACAATATATTATTATAAAAATTATGTGAATTTTGTCTCTCAGGGTATCTTATTGTATTGTACTCCCTCATCTTGTGATGTAAGATGCTAAAATGCCTGTGTGATACAACAAAGTGAGGTGAACAACATAGGCATTATGATGTACTGTTAGGCTATTATTGACCTTGAGCAGAAGCACTGCAATACTGCCATAGTCAATATGATAACCAAGAAGGGTACTAACGGGGTAGTGTGTATGGCACAGTTATGCTGAACAGAGGAATGATTCATGTCCCAGGTGGGAAAGAATAAGACAATATGAGATTTCATCATGCTACTCAGAATCGCATGCAATTTAAAACCTATGCATTGTTTGTTTCTGGAATTTTCCATTTAATATTTTGGACCATGGTTGACTGCAGGTAACTGCAACCACAGAAAGCAAAACAGTGGGTGGGGATACTACTGTCACAGCTCTTAAGAAGTTCCTCAGTAAATAAACTTCGTTTGACTTTGCTTCATTTGTACCTGTCAGTATCACCTATTAATGGCCATGGAACTAGTGTTCTGTAGAACTTTGGGGAAGACTAGGCTAATTGAACAAATATTGAGAAAGGTAGCCTTTTCTTTCGTGGGCAAATGACTAAAGGAAAAGAACAGGAACAAATTCAGAAGATTGATAATCTTCCAATTTGCCTGGACAAAAATTCTCAAATTTAAAATAGGTTTTTTTCCTCTAAAAATTATTTCAGTTAGTTGATCCCATCCCCAAAGCTGATTTCTGCAACTGTGTCAGCTTGATTTAGGGGCAACAACTATGGTCTTAGGAGATGAGTTTTAGCTAAAGTTTTGTCACCAGCTGGCAAGTCCTATATTTTTAGACTTCAGTTTGCATACTTACAGATTAAAGTTACTGGATTAGATGAATTGTAATATTCTATTCCATCCTAAAATTTTAATATTTGAAGGTCATTTGAAAGTCTATAAGCTTTGACATTTGATTATATCCTTTGGAATGTTTCTAGTGAATTGATGCTATTAGAGAATTAAATGGGTTACTTTGATCATACTGTATTCATCTTTTCTGAAGTATAATCATGAGCTAATTGTAACATTTGTTAACACATCTAAGAACTCCTAGAATTAACCTAGTGAGTTGCTAACAAAAGAGAAACTATTATATAATGAATATACTAGTATTTAACGAAGGAGTGTAAAGAGTTTGTTTTTGAAAATACAATATGTAGAACTTGTTAGAAACCTGTGAGTTGATATCAATGTTTAAAATAATTATTTTTATTTATTCATTTATTTATTTATTTATTTTTTTGAGACAGAGCCTCAAGCTGTCGCCCTGGGTAGAGTGTCATGGCATTACAGCTCACAGCAAACTCCAATTCCTGGGCTCAAGCGAGCCTCCTGCCTCCGCCTCCCAAGTAGCTGGGACTGCAGGCACCCGCCACAACGCCTGGCCATTTTTGTTTTGGTTGCAGCCATCATTGTTGTTTGGCGGGCCCAGGCTGGATTCAAACCCGCCAGCTTAGGTGTACGTGGCTGGCGCCTTAGCCCGCTGGGCCACAGGCGCCGAGCCTAAAATAATTATTTTTAAACAAAAATTGTTTAAAATGTTCTTAGAGACAATATATGTCTCTAAAATAGTTGTTGACTATAGTAGTAGGTTTGTACACATGCAAACGATGTGTAAAACGCTCTTGGAGCAGTAGGAACAAAGTGCTTTGGGAACTTGCAGGAGGCTACATGTGATTATGCCTCTCGGTGTTAGACCAGCTTTACTGAGGAGGTGACATTAGAACTGGGTTTTGCTGAGAAGGCTTATACTTCAGCCCAGATACCTTCCTTGAGCTCCAGATCCTTCTATTCTACTTCATGCGTGTATTTTTCAGATGTCTCTGGGGCAGCTAAAAGTCATTATGCCCAAAACAACTTAAGGGCTTTGCCACCCATACTAGTATAGTACTCTCGGTGAGTGGCCTGTTTTCCATCCAGTTACATAAGGTAGAAATATCAGAATTGTCTTTTCTGCTAAGTATCTTTCAAATACATCCACATCTGGATCTCCACCTCCAGTTACCCTCTCCCATTCCAGCCTGTTTTCTTACCTAGTATCCCACAGTAGCCTCCTAAATGACATATCCACTCCTTACCCTCTAGCTAAAATAACTTTTTGAGAATGCTGATATTGACCATATTCCTATTAGTTTAAAACCTGCCAATGCTTTTTTTTTTGGCTGTAGGATAAAGACAACTGTTTGAATGTCTTAGGAGGCCTTGCATCGTATAGCCCTTTCTTTCCATTCTCTTTTCAAAATATGCTTCTCTTCATTCTGTGTTTCAGCCTTGCATACCTGCTATTTTTTGTGCTATCTCCTGCCTTAGTGTCTTGGCATCTACTGTTCCTTTTGCCTGGTTATTCTTTCCTCTGTCTCTTTAATTTCTCCATATCCTCTTACAACTCAGAACAATCTTCACTTCTCAAGGAAGCTTTCCCTAGAATCTTAGAGTAGGTCAAGTCTCTGTATAAGCACTGTCTACAACTCCTTCAGAACTTTGTCAGCTTTATAGTTGTATTTTTGTTCATTATTATGTGATGAATATCTCCTTGTATATATACTTCCCAGATCCCTTTATTTATGTTTCTTCTTAAAAAACTCACTGGAATTCAGAATAGTAAGTTGTGCATTTTAAATTTCATAAGCTGTCTCTGAGTACTTAAAGTTATTTTATCATTTGATGGTGTGGGCAGTAGAAGGCAGTTGTAGGTGCTCAAAATTTAAAAAATTTTTGCTACTGTAAGCACAATGACCTAAATAATTAATCAGTGAGGAATTTGGAGAAAAAGTACTTGTTTATTTTAATCATAGCTATATCCATACTTTGGCATTTTTCTAGGGGACTTTATAGAAAAGATATTCTCTTAGATATATTTTCTCTTGAAGAGTTTAAAATCTTTTGGAAGTCTTGGTTAAATAATTTGAAGTTTGAAATCTGTTTATTAATGTTAATGTTCCTCTGATATTTGAGGTCTAACAATTGCATTCTAAAGACCACCGAGCTGTTGTTGTATGAGGTTATCCTAGAAAAAGTGTTACACGCCTCATGCTAACTATCACTACAGTCACTGTTGAAGTACTCCTCTTGGGAAATGATGCACTGACACCTGCACCTAGTCCACTGTTTAGAGCAATTTTGGAAGTCTTCTCCTAGACTGACAATCAGAGTTATCATATGGCACACAAAAACACATACCAATAATAATGAACACCACCCAGCAGGACACTGCCACATCCAACATCAACACAGCTATGAGACACTGATACCCCAAGGTTATAAAACTTTACTCAGTTGTTTGTATAGTGTTGCCAATGTAAGCGCACAGTGGCAAGTTCATGAACTTAATTGTTAGCGCTTGTGTGATAACAGCTCTGGTGGTCATTCCAGAAAAAGTTCCAAAATGGCTTCAAAGGGTGGATTAAGCACTGGCCTCTGAAAAGGAATACTTTGAAGGTAACCATAGTGATACTCAGCAAAGATGTATGTAGCACTTTTTCTAGAATGAGTTCTCAAATTTAATTATCAGATCTCGTATTTTGTTATTGTTTTTAAATGAACTTTTAATTTTACAGTAATTTTAGGTTTACAGAAAATTGTGAAGACAATGCAGAGTCCTAATTACTCCTTACCCAGTTTTTCCCTGTTATTACTTTTTTTGCTTTTATTACTCCTTTACTTAACCCATGATAATTGTACATATTTGTGGGGTACGGTGTATTTCAGTACTCATATGTAATGTGTAATGTCTCTGGTATATTTTTAAAGGTGATACCCACTTAGGCAGCAGCAGTAGAGAAGGCCCATTTAAAGAAACGATAACATTAAAGTGGTGTACGCCGAGGACAAATAACATTGGTAGGTATTAAAAAATAATTAAAAGAGAAAAGAATAAATTAAAAGGTTCTTAAGGTATTACATAGTGATCACTTTATTTATTTATTTATCTATTTATTTTTGAGATAGTTTCACTTTGTTGCCCTCTATAGAGTGCCATGGCGATAGCTCACAGCAACCTCAAACTCTTGGGCTCAAGCAATTCTCTTGTCTCAGCCTCCAAATAGCTGGGACTGCAGGCGCCTGCCACAACATCCGGCTATTTTAGAGATGGGTCTCACTCTTGCTCAGGCTGGTTTCAAGCCCATGAGCTCAGGCAGTCCACCTGCCTTAGTCTCCCAGAGTATTAGGATTACAGGCGTGAGCCACCATGCCTAGCCATTTTATTTATTTTGGAGTTTTTTTCTTTTTCATTATTTTGGAGGGCTTGATGAACAAGTTTATTATTTTTCTTTTAATTTTCCTTTATATGCTTTCAGATCAGTGTTTTCTTCTATTTCAGAATTACACTATTGTACTGGAGCTTATCGAATTTCACCTGTAGATGTAAATAGTAGACCTTCCTCCTGCCTTACTAATTTCCTTCTAAATGGTAAGTCAATTTAATGATTTGGACTAAAATTATTACAAGCGAAACCATTAGTGAGAATATAAACTCTGGAAAGCTATTTTCATCAATATGGTCTAGTCATGTATTTGCCAAAACTTTCAAATTTAGGTGATTGTAAATAGCCTTTAACAGTTTTACTAAGCTACTTAACATGTTTTACTAAGGTTTGCAATTAAGATGATTTTATATCTGACTTTCAGATTACTTAATCTAAGTAAGTTTTATGTACTATGTTTTTAAGTATTTCTAGTTAAAAATTTTTACTTAGAGCAGCGGTTCTCAACCTGTGGGTCGCAACTCACAGGAACTGTATTAAAGGGCCGTGGCTTTAGGAAGGTTGAGAACCACTGCTTTAGGGATTAAATTGATTTTTCTTAAAGCCGGAATAATGTAGACCATTTATCCTGGCCCATTGAATTTTATGTTATAAAATACCTGGTCTTATTTCTCTTTGAACACTTAACCTTTATCATAAATAAGGGTAATGTTTTCGATACTATACTGTACGATTCTTTCATATGACTTTAATGCATGGTTTTCTTATGTGAACATTTTTTTACTAGTCTAAATTACTGTATTCCATTCTATTAAATACAAATTTTTAAAGCTTTTTTAGCTTATTATTCTGATCAGTTAGGTTTTGAAACCATTGATCTAATGAGTCATTTTAAGTACAATTCGATTCTCAGACTATGCAAAATTGGGATTAAAGAATGCTTGGGCATGTGGAATAGAAAGTAGTTATGATTACAGGGCTGATGAGAAGGTATTGAAGTGAATAAAGACAGTGCCTGCTCCCCAGGTGTTTTGCAACATTGCTAACCTGAGGGTTATCCAACAGTTGCCTCACTTTTCTTTTCTTTTTTTTTTTGTGGAGACGAGAGTCTCACTAGGTCACCCTCAGCAGAGTACCATGGCATCACAGCTTGCAGCAATCTCCAACTCTTGGGCTTAAGCAATTCTCTTCCCTCAGCCTCCTAAGTAGCTGGGTCTAAGGTGCCTGCCACAATGCCCAGCTATTTTTTTGTTGTTGTTTGACATTGTTGTTTGGCAGGCTTGAATCCGCCAGCCTTGGTGTATGTGGCCGGTGCCCTAGCTCCTGAGCTACAAGCGCCAAATCATCTCATTTTTCTTCTTGATATCCAGGAGAAAACTTGTATGTGAATATGTTATTTATTTTTTATTTCTATTTATTTATTTTTTTGAGACAGAGTCTCACTTTGTCACCTTTGGTAGATTGCAGTGCTGTCATAGTTCACAGCAACCTCAAACTCTTTGGGTTCATGTGATTCTCTTGCCTCAACCTTCTAAGATGCTGGGACTAAAGACACCTGTCACAATATGTGGCTCTTTTTAGAGACAAGGTCTTGCTCTGGCTCAGGCTGGTCTCAAACCTGTGAGCTCAGGCATTCCACCTGCCTTAACCTCTCTCCATCTGCCTCAACAGTGCTGGGATTATAGGTGTTAGCCACTGACTATGTGCCCGGCCTTGAATTCACATATGTAATTTGGCGAACCATATAACCAAACATACCATACCAGAGACCACTATACTTGTTTTGGGAAACAGTTTATATAACTTTATAAGCTTGGAATAAGACAAAGTTCAGGCTCAAATTTAGATTTTTAGGAATTGAAATGTAGATAATAAGTTAGCAATACTAGTTAAGGATCAATAAATGAAATGAAAAAAATCTAGATATAAATCTTAAGATAATACCTAAGAGCCCATTTGAATTTCATTACTGATCTTGTAATCTTGCTTTTGACAGGTCGTTCTGTTTTATTGGAACAACCACGAAAATCAGGTTCCAAAGTCATTAGTCATATGCTTAGTAGCCATGGAGGAGAGATTTTTTTGCATGTCCTTAGCAGTTCTCGATCCATTCTAGAAGATCCACCTTCAATTAGTGAAGGATGTGGAGGAAGAGTTACAGACTACCGGATTACAGTAAGAATCTAACATCAATGAGTTTTATGTTTTCAGTCATCATTCATCATGTAGTTATTGAACACCTGGTATATGCTAAGATCTATTAGAAAAGATTTATAAGACATTTATTATTATCTTAATTAGATTAATTTTCTGCAATACTTGCTCGGAGGTCTATTTATCACTATGTTGTCTTAGTACATGTTCAGTATATACTGAGAAGTATTTGAATTGCAGTGATACACTGGAATTACAGGAAAGAATGTGAACTAATATTTTAGTAATTTAAATGGCAAGCAGAAACATTTGAATACTTGCATTGCTACTACTTGGAAATAAAAAACTGACACATTATTGAGAGGAACTTATAAAGAAATTGTATCTATTTTTGGCAGAAATTTTGTTCAGATTTTAATTTTTCATTGTCTTTCCCTTCTTTCATATTTGGTGTTTCATAGCTGTCTACTTTTTGAGGTGGTTATGAAAATTAAATGTGATTTACGTATGCAAATATACTTTATAAACCAAACCACAAAGTGTTATATAATGTAAGTAATTGTTTTTGATTAGGCTTTTCTCTAACATAGTTTTTTCAATAAGGAAAAAACTAATCAGCATTCATTGTAAAAATTTAGAGAATATGGATATCTGAAAAAAAAACCTGTGAATTAACCTATAATTCCATTATTCAAAGATAACCACTGTTAACATTTTAATTATGTCAGGGTAGTTTTTGTTTGTTTGTTTGTTTTCATTGTGGGGGAATCATTGAGGGTATAATGAGCCAGGTTATACTGCTTGTGTTTGCTGGGTGAAGTCCCTCTATTAATAGTGTCCTGCCCCCAAGAGGTATGTCACACACCATGGCCCCAAACCCCCCTTTCTCCCTTCTCCCCCTCCTTCCCTTTCCTCCCTCTCCCCTCTCCCATTCCCCTTCCTGCTACCATGGACTAGCATCAGTTGTCCTCATATCAGGATTGAGTATATTGGATTCTTGCTTCTCCATTTTTGTGATGCTTTACTAAGAAGAATGTATTTCAACTCCATCCATATTAATACAAGTCACAATCCTTTTTAGTGGCTGTACAGTATTCCATGATATACACATATCACAGCTTTTTAATCCATTCCTGGATTGGTGGACGTTTAGGTTGTTTCCACAGTTTGGGATTGTAAATTGAATTGCAATAAACAGTGCAAATGTCCTTATAGTAAAATGATTTTTATTCTTCTGGGTAGATGGCCCAGTAATGGGATTGCAGGATCAAATGGGAGGTCTAGTTTGAGTTCTTTGAGGGTTCTATATACTTCCTTCCAAAAGAGTTGTATTAGTTTGTGGTCTCACCAGCAGTGTAAAAGTGTTCCCTTCTCTCTACGATGCCAGCATCTGTAGCTTTGGGACTTCGTGATGTGGGCCATTCTCAAAGGGGTTAGGTGATTATCTCAGGGTGGTTTTGATTTGCATTTCATTGTCCCTGATTATTAGGGACATGAACATTTTTTCATATGCTTGTTAGTCGTTTGTCTGTCTTTAGAGAAGTTATATTCATCTCACTTGCCCATTGATATAGGGGATTGTTGGCTTTTTGTTTTTGTAATTTCAGTTCTCTGTAGATTCTAGTTATCAAGTTTTAGTCTGATTTATACTATGCAAATATCTTTTCCCATTCTGATGGTTGTATATTTGCTTTGGTTGTTATGTCAGGGTAGTTTTAAGTAAATAAATTGGTTTTCTAATGTGATAACTCATACCTTTATCTATAATTATAGTGTTAAATTTTGAGAAGGGAAGAAAGTGATTCCTTCATTTTTAAAAAGGGGAACATACCATGAATGTATTTATGTTTAAAGCTGATAGGTCTCAAATTCAAAAATAAGTGGTGGAATAGAGGTACAGTAGAGAAAATACCTTGTTGCATATCACAGGACAGAAGACATCAGGGATAACTGACTAGTACATGTAATCCATACTCAAACATTAGAAATAGTTTCTAATTTTATCTTGTTTGGTTATCATTAGGATTTTGGTGAATTTATGAGGGAAAACAGATTAACTCCTTTTCTAGACCCCAGATATAAAATCGATGGAAGTCTTGAGATCCCTTTGGAACGAGCAAAAGATCAGTTAGAAAAACACACCCGTTACTGGCCTATGATTATTTCACAAACCACCATTTTCAACATGCAAGCGGTAAGTGTTAAATAGTTCAAATTTTCTTCTAGATTAGTTATATATTCTTTATAGAAACAAATTAGAAAAGTCATAATTTATTCCATTTCTCAAGCAAAGAATGAAATGCAAGTTTGCTAAAGTTAAAGAATTAATAATTAAATATTGAAATAATAGACATTCTTTCACCATGGAGATCTTTAAAATCAGGCTTAAGCTGGGCATGGTGGCTCTTATGTGTAATCCTAGCACTTTGGAAGGCTAATTTGAGACAGGAGGATTGCTTGAAGCCAGGAGTTCAAGACTAGCCTGGGCAACATGAAAACATTTTTTCATCTCTACAAAAAAAAAAAAAAAAGTGGATATAGTTACACATACCTATAGTCGCAGCTACTTGGGATGCTGAGGCAGAAGGATTGCCTAGAAATTTCAGGTTTCAGTGAACTATGGTCATGCCACTGTACCTTAGCCCAGGCAACTGAATACTATTTCAAAAAAATTAAAATATATAAATAAGTAAAATCAGTTTTAAAATTATTTTCTGCCTAGACGTGTTTTTTTAATTTCCAAATATTAAGATGTTTCAATAATTACTTTTCAAGATGGATTTTCTTTTTTCTTTTTAAAAAAACTAACAGGTAGTTCCACTAGCCAGTGTTATTGTGAAAGAAACTTTGACAGAAGAAGATGTGTTAAACTGTCAAAAAACAATATATAACTTAGTTGATATGGAAAGAAAAAATGATCCTCTCCCTATTTCCACAGTTGGTACAAGAGGAAAAGGCCCTAAAAGGTAGTTTTTTTCTTACTCTCTTCATACATAGTATTTACTTGATATATATTTTTTCTTAAGGTAACCTACTCCATTTGTAAATTATATTTGAGGGCATGTATATATAAATACTTGTGTTCAAGGTGAAATAATACAGAATAATAGAAATGGATATATATATATTTAACTTAGAATTTCACCATTGACTATTGAGTAACAGGAAAAAACTCCACTGTTAATTATTTCCTTTTACTTTACCCAGTAGAAAGTGACATTTCTATATGATTTAAAGAATATTTCTAAATCTTTATTCAGAGATGAACAATACCGTATAATGTGGAATGAATTAGAAACTCTTGTCAGAGCCCATATCAACAACTCGGAAAAACATCAAAGGGTCTTGGAATGTCTGATGGCATGTAGGAGCAAACCTCCAGAAGAAGAAGAACGAAAGAAACGAGGAAGAAAGAGGGAGGACAAAGAGGACAAGTCAGAGAAAGTGAAAGATTATGAACAGGAAAAATCTTGGCAAGACTCAGAGAGGTGACTTTCTGACATTGATACAGCACCACAGTGCCTTTTGGCTTATCACATTCTGCACGCAGTACATTTAAGCATTCATACCTTACTGAATAGTTCATTTAATATGTGTTTATTCATTTTATAACTAATTCTATTCTTAAACTCTAGAAAATTTCTTTTGGGTTTAAAAGGGATAAGTTTTTTGTTGCTATAGGGGCAAAAGTAGTTTTAGTTGTTCCTAAATTAACTTCTGAAAATCATAATGCATGATGTTTGATACCAGTATTTGCTTTATGTGTTGAGAATTTCAAACACATGAGTTTATTGCTTTTGGTCAGTAATTTTTTTTTTTTTTTTCTGGAGACAAAGTCTCCCTCTGTTGCCCTGACCAGCAACATCATCACAGTTCATTGCAATCTCAAAAATCCTGGGCTCAACCAATCCTCCTGCCTCAGCCTCCTGAGTAGATGGAATTATAGGCATGTGCCATTGTGCCTGGCTAATTTTTTATTTTTAGTAGACATGGGCCTTTGTTCTTCCTCAGGCTGGTCTCGAACTCCTGAGCTCTAGCAGTCCTCCCACCTCGGCCTCCCAGAGTACTAGGATTACAGCCACCACATATGGCCAGTAAATATTTATTGAATGCCTATGATATGCCAAATATTTGACACAAGATTCCTGTTCTAAAATAACATACAGTGCTGTGGTAGATGTAGACAGGTAACAGTGATTGTAATAATATATTGAAAATGATATTATAAAAATAGCTATAGGATAGCCTTGGAAGCACAGAGGAAGAGATACAGGCCTAATTCTGAAAATGTTCCTCAATAGTACACTCCATTCCCTTAGTTTGTGTTTTATATGATGACGTCAAGGTTAAATTGCGTCTTCTGCCTCCTTGCCAGAAACCAGACAACCAACCAGGTAACTATTACAATGGCTATGTAGTAAGTCTATAAAACAGAACTTATTAGACATCTTATTATGGAGAATTTCAACATACGCAACAGCAGAACACACAAATAGGTACCCATCTACCTTCAACAATTAACAATTCATTGCAGATCTCCTTTCGTATGTATCCCGATCCACTACCTTCACCACCACCCCCATAAAAATATTTTAAACCTAATTCTGGAAATCATGTAATTTTATTTATAAAAAGGGAGAACACTTTTATTCTCTTTGCCTTTAGAAATTCACTTTTCCCTTATGGCTACTGAACTTCTGAAACAAAATGTTCTTACTGTAAGAAGAAGGGAGGGGGAAGTACTTTCTTTCAGAGTCCATTGAGCTCCACATACACTCATATTTTGAAAATATTTTTGTTCCTTGACTAATCTTAATAAACACTTAAGAGTTAAATTCCTAACTTGGAGAATGTAAATATATTTCCCCAGTACGTAGACTAGAGAGTGAATGAAGGTCAACTTCTTAACCTTGTTTGTAATTTGAAATACAGTAGTATTTTGTCTATATCTTTAAAAATTAAAATTGTGAAATTTTGTTCCAAAGATTGTGTTACTTCTCAGCTTTTTAATTTTAAACTAAGTTTTCCTCTGTTTTTTTCATAATTTACAGCTGACTTACTATTGCATTATTATTATGAAATAAAAGGAAAACTGTTTAAATTCATTAAGTTCTACTACCTGATTTTAGACTGAAATCTCTGATCTCTAGGTTTAGTTTGTGAAACAGCTATAAAGACTGATATATGAACATAGTTTAATATTGAATGAGTTTTAGACTTTTAAAAATATAAACTTTATATTTCATTGTCCCTTTAAAAGATTAAAAGGAATCTTAGAACGTGGAAAAGAAGAATTGGCTGAAGCTGAAATTATAAAAGATTCGCCTGATTCTCCAGAACCTCCAAACAAAAAACCCCTTGTTGAAATGGATGAAACTCCACAAGTGGAAAAATCAAAAGGTAAGGTAAAATTATGGTCACCAGGTTTATATAAAGTTTTCCAATTAAGCTTTGTTTTATATAGTGTTATTTAATATATGAAGAAAAACTCCTGGTTATTCCTGGATCTTATTTAGGGTTCTCTATTTTTAGTCTTAGAGAATATAGGCAGTAAATACATTTGTCAGCTTTAAAGAGAAAAAGTGGTGGCATACCTCCGTTAATGAAACCTTTGGAAAACAAGCAATTTTACTATACAATTCATGTTTTAAGAAATTTTAAGGCCACATGCTGTGGCTAAGGCCTATAATCCTAGCACTCTGGGAGGCTGTGGTGGGAAGATTGCTTGAGCTCAGAAGTTCTAGACCAGCCTGAGTAAGATCGAGACCCTGTCTGTACTAAAAATAGAAAAATTAGCCAGGCCTGGTAGCTGTGTGGTTGTAGTCCCAGGTATTAGGGAGGCTGTGGCGGGATGATCATTTATGACAAGAATTTGAGGTTTCAGTAAGCTATCATGATGGCACTGCACTCTACCTGGTGACAGAGCAAGACTTATGTCTAAAAAAACATTTTAAATGTACGTACTTCAATCTGCTTATGTTGCTGACACTAAACTAAGTGTTGGGTTATTGAAGACAAACTCTCTTCTCTAAATTTTTACTGAACTTAGGGAAGGATGTATTATCACTTGTTTATTGATAAATTAAAATGTAGTATGAATGAGTTTCAGGGTAGGTATTATAAATCTCTTATTTATAGGCTAAAAAGTTTAGTTTCTTCTTGGAGGAATTTTAGGCATCAAAGATTTGAGTTTAGGAGCTCTTGAGATCTTCTTGACGTTAGTTATCTTGAAGATATAAACTAGATTTAGTCCACTTAGGATACACGGGAACTCTCTAATGCAGCAGTTGTCAACCTATGGGTCACGACCCCTTTGGACTTTATTTTAGGTTCGCAGCATTAAGAAAGTTGAAAACCATTGCTCTAATGACTTGCCACTATTCTTCTCCTAAGGCATAGGGAGTCTTCGGGGCTGTCCAGAATTTTACTACTGGCGGTCCATTCTAGGGAGAAGGTAGGTTTGTTTGGTTTTTATATATACACTTCTGCCATGGGATATACAGAGGCTGTCCACAAAGTATCCAACCAAGTAATATGAAAAAGGAGATATAACCTGGCTGGATGTATTCTAGAAAGCCATTGTATATATTGTGCTACATATTATATTCTTCAAAGAAACTATATTTCACTATGTTCTTTGAAATCAGAGATCACCGTTAAGGTGATTTTATTATGTTTGTTTGTCAGGCATTTGCCAGAGTACCTAGAAAATAATAAGATTTAAATGTCTATTGATAATAAATTATTTCTTACATTCCAAAATATGCTACTGTTGATTAAGATGGGAAATTTAGGTTCACTCTAAACAGTGTTTTAGTATTGCTTAGACAAGAGAACTTTAAAAAGTATTGTTTATATTGGCAAAAATTACAAGCAACCAAAACACATGTTCATAGAAAATGACTAAGAGATAGTGTTAATTTCTTCTTCAGTGGGTCCTTGGTCTCAGGGACTCAAAGAATGAATCCATTGACTACAGATGAGTAGTAAGATAGGATTTATTTTACAGAAAAGAATACAGAGAAAAAGCATCAGAACTCCTGGCAGAGGGAAAAACCCAAGTCAGAAAAATCTCTCCCCGGGTCCTTTGTCTAAGGGTATGTGTATATATATGTAGCCCAACAAATGAATGGATATAATCCCTTCCCTTCCCAGGTGAAGGGAACTTACATGAAATTGACCAGGGCTGGGAAATGGGGTGGAGGGTTCCATATTCAGCTGCAAATGCAAGGGAGGGAGACAGCGGCTGGGGGAGCAGACACCATGCTGCTGGCAACCTGGAGGTGTCCCCCCAACAGTTGTCAGGCTGCTTAGGCCACTGGAGTCTCCTGCGGCCCCCCTCGCCCTACCCTCCAAACCATTGGTTCCTTTGCCGGCTGCTGCTGCATCAATACCCCCAAGGTGGAGATGGCAGGTTCTCCCCTCAGCTTGGGCCACACTGGCTGGGGTACCACCCAACCTGTATCAGCTGTCCCTCTCCAAGTAGAAACTCTGTTGTTAGGGAAAAAGGACAAAGACTCAATCTAACTGCTTTCTGCTGAATTGGGTCATGAAGGGGATAGTTAGGGTTTCTCCAGAGGGAGGGCGATCCAGGGGTCCACCATAGAATTAGTTCTTGGACTGGAATCATCTTTACTGTTTGTGGCTTGATGACATCATTTCTAGAAGACACAAATCTGATTAGCTCATTAAAAGACAAGGGTAGAACAGTGAGAGGAGGGGGTTAATTACAGTGTCAGTGGTGTCAGGTTATAAATAACAATGTCAGTGATATTACAGGAAAACTATATTAACATTTTCCTTGTTGTCTTCTACTTCTAAATAACAACTTCAAATTTTCTTTAGGCTCACAAGTATAGGTAGACTGTGATTGATTCTCTTCATAGTCCGCTTTTGTAGGAGGTAGTGGGTTGCAGGATTTTACTTGTGAATGATGTATCTAGGAATCTATTCCCATAACTTTAACAGCTGTAGAAGAAGACAAGATGACAGAAAAGGGACCCTCCCAACTTGGAGTCAGGGAAGGTGAATTGGAGGGAAGAGTTTTGATCATACCTAGATCTCCAGGAGAGAAACTCTTTTATTGTTGAATGTGAAAACATAGTTGGGACATTTTTAGGGATTTGTTGAAATTTAGCTAAAGAAGCAGTATGTTGTACTAATTTTGTAGTTTCTTTAATAATAAATCAGTTAAAAAGGGCCTTTCATACAGGAATTCAAATGGACTACAACCAAGTTTCTAAGGTAAATTTCTCATTCTAAGGAGAATAATGAAGTAATTGAGTCTGAGGGAGATGAGTTTCTGGTAATTGGCTTTCATAACTGTCCTTTGATTTTATCATTCATTTTCAGAGGATTGGAGCCTTTAAGAACAGTGTAGATGATATTTTATGCCCAGGGCTTTAGATGCTCCCTGTGTAACAGCTGCTTTGAAAGCAAAGCAGGCCTATTATCACTTTGCAAACTCTGAGGGATTTTAAACTTGGCTCATGTTCTAAAGCTTTTAGGACTGGGCCTTTTCTGTCTTATAAGGGAATGCTTAATTGGTAACAGTATCCACAAATAACAGCAAGTATTATATACCACGCACCTAAAAAAGATGAGTGAAATCCATTAGCCAGTCTGTTGACCTTGTTTTTGTATACCTGAGGAAGCTAGACGATGGTATTTATTTATTTATTTATTTATTCGTTCTTGTTTTTGTTTTTTTTTTTGAGACAGAGCCTCAAGCTGTCACCATGGATAGAGTGCTGTGGCATCACAGCTCACAGCAACCTCCAATTCCTGGGCTCAAGCGAGTCTCCTGCCTCCACCTCCCACGTAGCTGGGACTACAGGCGCCCACCACAACGCCCGGCCATTTTTTGGTTGCAGTTGTCATTGTTGTTTGGCGGGCCTGGGCTGGATTTGAACCTGCCAGCTCAGGTGTACGTGGCTGGCGTTTTAGCCGCTTGAGCCACAGGTGCCAAGGCGATGGTATTTTTTTTAACTTAATTTGGTCCTGTTGAGCATATTTTGCTCTTACCACCTGTCCCTCAATAATCCATACTTCTGGGTTAATTTCTGTCTCTAATAAGGGAAGACATAGTATAGGTTCTTGCCCCATATTTATATAAATGGATGTTCCTGCTTTAGTTAGTACGTCCTTCCCCAAAAGGGGAGCAGGACTTTCAGGTATGATTAGGAAGGTATGAGAGAACAGCCAGTCAGCCCAACTGCAGCTTAAAGGCTGAAAGAAGAATTTGGTAATTGGCTTTCCAGATACCCCCTGTATGGTTACAGATTTGGGGGATAGAAGACCAGGGTTAGAGAGGAGTACAGACAAGGTTGCTCCAGTGTCCAGAGACATTCTGTCTCCTGGGTCTCCTCTATGAGGCAGACTTGGGGCTCTTGATGGGTGATGATAAAAGCTAGAGCCATGAGAATCTGCCCCAGGCACCCTCAGTCCAGTGACCCCTATCACTGTTCCAGGGGGCTTTCGCCTCTAGGGACAGGCTGCCCTCCAGTGGTCACCCTTTCATTCTGGATAGGAGCAAGATAGTTTGCCCAGGAGGCAGTGCTGCCAAATCTTTTTTTGAGACAAGAGTCTTAATTTGTCACCCTTGGTAGAGTGCCATGGCATCACAGCACACAGCAACCTCAAACTCTTTGGGCTCAAGCGATTCTCTTGCCTCAGCCTCCCTTGTAGCTGGGACTATAAGCACCTGCCACAATGCCCAGCTATTTTTAAAGATGGGTCTTGCTCTTGCTCAGGCTGGTTTCAAACCCGTGAGCGCGGGCAATCCACATGCCTCAGCTTCCCAGAGTGCTAGGATTATAGGTGTCGCTGGGCAGCAATCTTTCTTGCAAGGGCCAGTTAATTGGAAGCTCTTGTTCTTAGCTCCTCTGGCTTTCCTTTGTCCCTGAATGGTGTCCGTTTGTCAGAGTGCCATTACTAGAACTGCGATGATGATGATCATCATGATTATTATTTTTATCCCTCTGTCTTTTTTCTCTTCCTCCTCCTGATCTTGATTATAGAAGATTGCTGTGGCTGTTTTAAGAAGATTCTCCAGATTATGCTCAGGGCCTAGAGCCAGTTTCTGGAGTTTTCTTCTAATATCTGGGGCAGCTTGAATGATAAATTTATCTTTTAAGACAGTTTGGTCTCTGAGGAGTCAGGTGTCATCTGAGTGTGCTTTCTCATCACCTCCCTAAGCCACTCAAGAAAGGCTGAGGGACTCTCATTTTGCTCCTGGTAAATAGTAGACAACTTAGAATAACTCAGGCTTTTTGTTAGATTGACATAAACCTTCCAGGATACATGTTAGACAGTGTTTATGTCACCAGTCACCTTGTTTCTCAGGGTCCCATTGGGGACAGAGGGAACTGCCTGTCTTCCTATGGGGTATCTGTCCTTTTCCTCAGAGGATATACTGCTATCAATACTGGACATGAACCACAAATCACCTCACTTTCTAGCTTCATCTAAGACTTTATTTTTCTCATTAAAAGTTACAAAGTTTCATCTGGTAGTAGCATTACATCTCTCTGAGAGAGGTCAAATCTTTGTCCTAATCCCTGGAGAATATCTTTGTATCTATTGAGGTCATCAGAAAATTTTCCTAAATCAACCTTAATTTATTTTAAACCTGCAAGAGAAAATGGAGTGAATACTCGCACATTTCCCTTTTCACTACCTGCAATCTCAAGCAAGGGACTCAAAGAAGGATATAGTTGCTTTTTGGGGGGGGGAGGGGTCCCAACAGGAACAGAAGAAACTCTGGGAATAGTCTCCTTCTTGGGATTTTCTAAAGGCATGGAGGAAGGTGTGGGAGAAGTAGATGGCAGGTTTGAACTAGGTGGTGACAGCATCTCTCTTCAGGAATCCCTGGTCATTTGTGGGAAGTTATTACAGCCATATAGGGGAGTCATTTTGCCCTTTGTAAAGAGTTGACTTCGTGGCCTCTGTTACCATGGTTCAGCTTTTTTTCTCAAACACACACAAAAAGCCAATTGAACTTAATTTTGTAGTGAAAGCCAATAAAAAGGACCTTACAGCAAACCTACAACATTTGAAAAATACCAGGAAGACCCAGTACCCAGTACAAACGTAACTAAATACATAAAGCAATCCTTTACCAGCATTCAAACAAATCATGTAAACTATAAGGAGAGAGAGAGAAAGTGAAGGGGTCTGTAGACATAAATAGAAGTTTGGGACCATGGAAGAAAAGAGCAGATAGTAAAAGAGCTGGGAGAGTGCATTTTTCAGAATGTCCTCCAGCCACTGCAGCATCAACACCTCCAGGGATAAGGGGGGCAGGTCATGGTGCCACTGGTCCTGCATCACCACCATGATGCTCCCTGAACTGGCGGCCTGGAGGTGTTCCCCAGCAGTTGCCCAGCACCTCTGGCCACTGGAGTCTCCGGGGTGGGGGGGGCATCCCCCAACCTTTTGGGTCCTCTGCAGGCTGCTGTGGCATCAATACCCTTAGGGCAGAGACGGCAGGTCCTCCCCTTAGCTCTGGCCTTGCTGGCTGGGGCGCCACCTGCCCTGTATCAGTATGTCCCTAGGGTGGATTTGGATCCTCTAAAAATGATTGTTGTCATAAATGCCCCCTCTTCCCTTTTGTAATGTTTGTATGTCAGTCAGTAAGCAACTCCTTTTTCAAGAAGGACTTCCCTGACTTCTCTCACAATTAAATCAGGTCCTGTTTCTTTGTGCGTCATTGCATACTTCCATTAGGATAGGAGCGCTTAGAGTACTGAGTTGATACTGCTAATGAGCATCTTGCCTCTTCTACCACCATAAAGCATTGTTACAGCTGGGACTGTTTTTAATTTACTATTACATATAGCTATCACCCAGCACAGTCCCTGGCTCACTTCTAGTATAAGTGCATTTGTTTGTTCAGTGAATAAGTGAATGAATGTAGTTAAGTTTTAAGCCGTCTACAGGACGATATACACTGTGATCTCAATTTTGTTTTAAAATTTTCATGCACATATGTACTAGCTTGTTACTTACATGAAGTAACAGCTAAAATCAGTGGATCCCTGATGCTTTTTACCCCTGGAAACAATATAATAGAGTAACCCACATGAGAATCAAATTACTTCCTGCCCTTGTAACTTTCCATGTGAGGTTGATATTTGAAAAGTGTTTTTCTCTTTCATTCAATTTTCCAATCTAAATAGCATGTTTTGATCAACAACTTATCTGGGCCTATTACTATATTCAGTTTTATCTGCTTTGAAAAATGACTTTCCAGGCCTTCCCAAAGCAAATTTTGTGCTCATATACAGGGCACCTAAGCTTGGGCTATTCCAGTTATACCCTCTAGATGTGGCAAAATCTATTCAGCTCTCCTCATATGATGCAATAAAGAAAAAACAAAATATCATTTTCGATTATTGATATGGATTGGTACTGAAAAAAAGACCAAAATATTTATAGTTATTAGAGCCATGGTATTATATGGATGATTTTATTTCCTGTTTTGTGTGTTTTATTGTTTTCTAAATTTTCTCTAGGGAATATGTATTAGTTTTATGAGACAAAAATGAAAGAATTTTATTAATTTATTTTTTTAAAATTATATACAGGAATACTGCCTCTTTTTGGTGTACAGTTCTGATTTAGACAATGGATATAGTTACATAACAGCTACCATCATAAGCAAGATACAGAACAATCTGTCATCCCAAAATATTTCCTGATACTGACCCTTTGTGGTTATTCTGCACTCTGCCTAGCCATAATCTCTGGTAACCACTGGTGGGTTTTTTCTCCCTACAAGTGTACCTTTTCAGAATGTTTTGTAAATGAAGGTACGTGTCATGCTGTCTTTTGAGCTTGGCTTCTTTCACGTAGCATATGCATTTGAGACTTATTCGTGTTGTATGTGTGTCAGTAATCCATTTTTATTCCATTCATGTTTAAAATACATGTTTAACTTTATAAGAAACTGCCAAATTGTTTTCCAAAGTGGCTTCCATTTTGCGTTGCTGCCACCAGTGTTTGGGAATTCTGGGTGTTTTGCCTCCTTGTTAGCACCTGATACATGTTGTCAGAGTGGCTTTTTTGGTGGTGGTTGTTTTTTTAAGCTATTCTAGGTATCTAGTGGTATTTCATTGTTCTAATTTACTTTTCTTCAGTTATTAACGATAGTGAAACTTCTCATTTGCTTACTTATCATTTGTATGTCTTTTAAAAAATTATTTCAGTAGATGTAGGGGTAGAAATAGTTTTTTATTACATTGATGAATTGTATAGTGGTGAAGTCAAGGCTTTTAGCATACCTGTCCCCTGAAAAGTGTACATGGTACTCAACAGGTAAATTTTCATCCCTCTCCCTGCTCCCTCCTTCTGGGTGTCTGGTATCCATTAAACCACTCTGGGGACCATTCCTATCCATCACTTAGCTTCCACTTATAGTGACATCATGGAGTATTTGTTTCCCACTCCTTTATATGCCTTCTTGGGTGAAGGGTCTATTCCAGCATTTTGTCCATTTCTAAGTAGGGTTGTTCATTTTTTTTGTCGAATTTTTAGAGTTCTTTATTCTGGGTACAACTTCTTTGTCGGATATATAATTTGTAAATCTTTTCTCTCAGTCTGTAGCCTGTCCTTTTCATTACAATGACTTTTACACAGAAGAAATTTTTAATTTTGACATCAAATAATACCAATTTTTGCTTTTATGATTATACTTCTGATCTTATAGGTAAGAAATTGAACCCAAGTTCACAACAGTTAATTCTTGTGTTTTCTTCAGTAGTTCTATAATTTTAGATTTTACCTTTAAGCCTTAATCAGTTTTGTTACTTTTTTATGAGGTACAAAGTATGGGTCAATATTTATTCTTTTTGCATATAATGTCCTAATTGTTCTAGACTCATTTGTTGAAAAGACTATCCTTTCTTTATTGAATTGCCTTTGTACATTTGTCACAAATCATTTGACTGTATATATGGGAGTCTATTTCTGAGTTCTCTTTTTTTTTATTGTTGGGGATTCATTGAGGGTTCAAGAAACCATGTTACACTGATTGCATTTCTGGGTTCTCTTTTATATTCCATTGGTTTATATGTTTGTCTTTTCACCAATGCAGTACTGTCATAACCACTTCAAGTGAATGAAATCAGTTAATAAGATACTCTAATTTTTTTCTTCTTTTACAAAATTACTTTGGCATTTTAGTTCTTACGCAAGAAAGAATTAACAGGCCTTAGACTATTGTCAGCAGAAAAGCCTACTAGCAAGTTTGGCCCTCTCATGGCATCTGGGAACTTGGTTTTTGAAATGTTCCCTAGATCAGCAGTCCCTAGCCTTTTTTGGCACCAGGGACTGGTTTCATGGAAGACAATTGTTCTGTGGACCAGGGTGGTGGTGGGAATTAGATTCTCACAAGGAGCACAACTTAGATCCCTTGAATTTGCAGTTTACAATAGGGTTTGTGGTCCTTTGTGCATTTAGTGCCGCTGCTGATCTGATAGGAGGCAGAGCTCAGGAGGCGATGTGAGTGATGGGGACAATTGTAAATACAGACGAAGCTTCCCTTGCTTGCCTGCCACTTACTGCCTGCTGTATGGCCCAGTTCCTGATAGGCCACAGACCAATATTAGTCTGGGGGAATTGGGGTCTGCAGATCCAAGTCATTTTACCTTCCTTTTGAATTGAACATCTACTTTCTTTCTGTAAGTCTGGAATTTTGGTTGTGGTTAGGCCAAGAATACTGTCATGATCAGGCCCTTGTAATAAACCCTGGATTCTGAGTCTTAACCAGCCTTTCCTGGCAGAAGTATTATAGACACATTCTTGTCGCTAGAGATAGTATGTGCTATGTATAAACCTTCACTGCAAAGAGAGGTCCTGGGAAACCTGCAAATGGGTTCCTCCACTCCCCCACCTAATGTGCCTTACCCCCTTACTCATCTGGCTATGATCCTTATTCTAACAGTGAATATAACTACATTTAGTCATTTGAGTCCTTCCAGCAAATCACTGCACTAGGTGTTGAGGACCCTGAAACACATATAAATTTTAGAATAAAAGGAAGGTGATATTGCCTTAATTGTGTAAAATGAACAATAGAATTAGAGATTAAGTTTGTTAAATTTTGAAGTAATAAGTCATTTCCATTTTCTCTTTACCAGGGCCAGTGTCCTTGTTATCCTTGTGGAGTAACAGGATTAATACTGCCAATTCCAGAAAACATCAGGAGTTTGCTGGTCGTTTGAACTCAGTTAATAACAGAGCTGAATTATATCAACATCTTAAAGAGGAAAATGGGTTTGTGTTATTCATTGTTAAAATTTTTTTAATTGCCTGTATAATCCCTTAATAAACAGTGCTTGTTTGTTGTATTCAGCAATTTTGTGTTACTAATATTATGAGCTACATGTGATAGAAGGTAATACATGTTACCCCTAAAGAGAAAAAATTAACTTCTTTCATTCTTGGTACTTGTAAAAGGCCTAATTACGTTGAATGTGATCCTGGAAGTGTTTACTCCATGGGGCATTTTTTTCTTTTCAATGCTTAGTAAAAATTGTAGAAAATACTTACTATGCAATTCTGAATCTATATAAAATAACAGGGAAAATATTTTCATATCAAGTAATGGGTTAAAAATATTCATTATAATAGAATAAGTCTCCAATCTGATTATTTATCCTGTGTTTTAGAAGAAATCCTTTTAAAAATATATTAGTAAAGAAATTTCGTTAGTGGAAAAGAAATTAATTTCTTGACTAGATGGTAGAGATTTATTTTCTTTAGTTATGCTTGGAGAGTGAGAGTGGTATAGAGGAAGAAAAAAACCCAAGCAAACCAGTGGCCTTTGTAACATAATCTTGGGAAAGTCACTTAATATTTCTGGGCCTCAATATTCATTTGTCTGCAAAATAAGTAGTTGGACTAATTGAAGGGACCTTAACTTTAGTCTTTTCTTAAAGCACTAATGTTCTGTTCCATAAACATACTAATTTTCATGTGGAAGGTAGGTAATTAAGGAGAAAAAAATTTGATAGTAAAGAATGTTTTATTTTATCATTTGTTTTCCTCCCTATTTTTCAGAGTGGAGACAACAGAAAATGGAAAAGCCAGCCGACAGTGAAGAGTGACTTGAGGAACAAAATTTAGTATATTGCATAAATATTTTGGGCAGAATTTGATATAAGTACTTTTACAGCAAGAATGTATAGTTATGTTGCCTGTACTGGTTTTTACATTTTTAGACTATTTCAACTAACTGTCTTTTTTGTACTAATTATAAAATTGGCACATAAGTCAAAAATACACATTTGAGAAGATTTATCCCTTCAAATCATATAAGATTATTTTATGGTAAAAGGTGTTCTCTCTAGAAATGTTTTTAAAAAAATTCTTAGGCTTCTCCTTGCCAAATAAAACTATTAAAATATCTGAAATGTAAAATACTTGACTATTACTTTAGAAAAAAGGTATTCATTTAATAACTGGAAATGACCTATAGAAATTTTTTTAACATTGATCAGAGTTTAAGTGAGATTTCCAATACTTAATATAAAATCTTGCCTATTAAATCTGTACCATATAGAGTGCTTTTCCAAAGAATATTGTTTTCATTTATTTTATTTTAAATTATTGTGTGTTATCTGTTTAAAGGCAGAATTTTCAGTATTTGGTGTAATTTTATATTTACTAACATTGGGTAATGTTACTTTTTTCCTGCTAAAAATTTACCATTCGTTTACTTTCTATATTGAAAGAAGAGCATAAAGCAAATTGCCTCACGGCCTTAGAAGAAAGGAGAGAAAAGGGTTGTTGAGTCCCTGGATAGACTCTTGCACTCCTCAATTCTCAGAAGTGTCATGGTGTTATGTTGGATGTTCATGAGCCGCCTTCTTGTGCTGCTTCATTAGGAAGCGTGTAAGATGTTATAGGGAACATGTTATTTCAATGGTAAGTGCTAATTTCAGATTTGTCATTTTTTTCCTTGAGTGTTTATTAGAGAAGGGGAAAGTTCTATGTTTATACAGATTCAAAATTTTCTATTTAAAAAGTAAACTAGTATAGCTGGGCATTGTGGTGGGCACTTGTAGTCCTGGCTATACTCAGGAGGCAGAGGCAAGAGGATCGCTCAAACCCAGGAGTTTGAGGTTGCTGTGAGCTATGATGCTATAGCCCCCTATTGAGGGTGACAGTGAGACTGTGTCTCCAAAACAATAAAGTAAACTATTATTTAAACAAGGGTTTAGTTTAACACCCTCCCATCTCAACCTAGTAAAATTTACTTTGCTCTTCTTTATCAACTTCTCCTTCAGTCTCAGCACTTGGATTTTCCCTTTTAACTAAGCTAGAGCTATTTTTATTCCTTTTACCACCATGTTTAGATATACATCTACACAGACCATACACAAACATCACCAGGGCTAATTAGCATCTTAGACTTGGAAGGATTAAGGAGCTATAACCCAATGCCCAATTAATAGATCATACTTTTGAATGATCTCTGACCTTCTGTTTTATTCTTGTTATCTATTTCGCAACTTGTGTCTAGTTGAGGTTCCTGGTTTCTTTCTTGATCCAAAGTTCGTTCTTTCATAACCCATCCTCAAAGACTAGGACCTTGTTTTATGCTTAGTTTATGCCCCCCTTCACGTGGACTAAGGCAGTGCTATTTGTCTTACCTGCTTTTTAGTCTCCATTCGTAGATACTATGTATGAATTCCTGTTACTATGTTCTACCAACTGAGGGAATATTTCTATGGTTTCATTTTGAACCCTGCCAATAGCTGATTCATTCTACTTGCTTAACTACTTATTCTTTGAGCAACCCCCCACCCCACACACAGGGTCCATTCTGAGGATTTAACTAGTTAAGAGAAGTAGACAAAATGTAAATTAAAAACATTACCACCCATGTCTTAGTGCACTCTCTGCTGCTATAACAGAATGTCACATCGCTTATAAAGAAAAATTTATTTGGCTTATGGTTCTGGAGGCTAGGAAGCCCAAGATGGGCAAGCCACATCTAGTTGAGAACTTTGTGCTGCATATAACATGATGGAAGGGCAAGCGCGCACCAGAGACAAAGAGGAAATCAGGCTGAACTTCGTCCTTTTGTCAGGAACCCAGTCCTGCATTACCAACCCAGTCCTGATGTTAGTGATGGTTAACCATGATGTTAATCCATTCATAAAGGTAGGGTTGGATTAGAGGCCAGGCAGAGTGGCTCATGCCTGTAATCCTGGCACTCTGGGACGGCAAGATGGGAGGATCACTTGAGCTCAGGAGTTCGAGACCAGCCTGAGCAACAGCAAGACCCTCATCTCTACTGAAAATAGAAAACTTACTCAGATGTCTTAGTGTACACCTGTAGTCCCAGCCACTTGGGGGACTGAGGCAGGAGGATCACTGGATCTCAAGAGTTTGATGTTGTTGCAGTGAGCTATGATGATATCATTGCATTCTACCCAGGGTAAAAAAGAAAAAAAGAAAAGAAAAATTCTTAACAGAAATAGTAAGCTGTACTTGCTGTTACTGCTGTCACAATCAATGTACATATGCTTATCAACATAGTCAGATGGGTATTTCTAATCCAGGGGCTATTTTCTATGTTATGTGAATCTAGAATGCTGTTTTCAACTAATGACTCATTGCCTAGCTCCAGAGTAAGGCAGATTCCACTATATGTGATGTTTTCAGTTGTGCCAATTTTGTGTTTTGGCAACTACCATATGCAGAATATGGATGGATATTTCCATCAAGCCTCCTTAGTTTAAACATTATTTCCTGAATTTTTGTTTTGGTTAGGACACCATTTCAGAGAATTCCTGTTGACTAAGCGTGAGACCCCATTATACCAGGATATGAGTAGAGCTGGTCTCGGAGTAGTTAATACAATCTGCTCAGGGTTACTGGAGTTTAGGTAGTCAGTGAGTTTACTAAAAAACATACCATCCTGTCTTTTTTATAAGTGAGTAGAAACTATTTTTTGTGCCCGGAACATAAGCATGGCAGGGAATACTTCTTGGTAGCTTCAGTTCAATGGTCAAAAGCATATGGATAGCAAGGCCCCCAGAATCAGTGGCATAAAAGAATAAATTCCTAAGGGGAATATTGGAAATTCAACTCTAGAGGGTACCCATACAGTATTTGTGAGTCACATTAAACCGTAGCCATTCCTCTGGCCATGAAGGATACTCATTTACTGATTATGTTGCAAGTGTCAAGTGAATTGAGTTGCTATCCTCCTGATCAGTAAACATGTCAGGAGAGATTGGAAATTAAGTCTGTGCCCAGTAGTTTCTGTTACCAATTGAATTGGTTTATCAGCTGTTGGATTGACCTAGAAGAAGCAAACAAGAAACAAATTTCAACAAAGTACAACTCTATTTAAATGTTTAAAGTTGCCTTGATGGTTGCCCCCACATTTACCTTTTTTACTCAGTTACATATAGAAGTGGAAAAGCTTCTGCTGATACTCAATATATATGTATGCCCTAGTAGGCCCTCCTATACTTGGGTACCATAAATAACTTGGTTTGTAGCCTTTGATTTGGGGATATTTCGTCTATTCAGGGGGTCAGGTTCATTGCTCTCAAGTCCTGTCTGCTGTCCTTAAGTTTTCTTTCTTCCTTTTCCCTTTTTCATTTTCCCCTTATCCTCAACTGGTAGATTTTGCATTACAGCCTTGATGTTGTTTCTACATTTTCATGGAGTTTGTTAAGTGCCAAGTTTCCTAATCCTTTTGGCTTTAAGTTACAGTATGACAGAAGATCTTGAAATTAGCTAGTTAGTAGTACCAAATTTGGGTTAGGGGGGGTCTTCAGAAAAAAAAAATAATTTGGCAAAGAGCCTAAATTTCAAAACTCATCTTTGTGTGTTGGTTAGAAATTCAACAGGAAAAATGTTAAGCCTCTGAAAATAAAAGTTGTTTAATTGAACAGAGACATAGTAAACTCTTACTCAAATTTTAATTAACCCTTTTAAATCTCAAGCTAGAAAGCAGTCAAAGCTCAGCATAGATATGATTTGGTGTTTTCTAAGAAGGAAAATGAGGTGGCCTATCACAAAAATGGGTTTATGGTACACTATAACAAAGGCAGGTTGCTAAGATATTGTGGGTAGCATTTAATTGGAAAGAGGAGGAATGTCATGCTGCTGGAAGAAACAAGTATCAGTGTAGGGCAGTCACTTAGCCAACAGAAGTGGAAGTGACATCTGAGTATTGTTACATATTTTAAGTTTCTGCCTAATTTCAGATAGGCTCAAGTTTCATCACCCTTACAATTCTTTGGTGATAGAGCTGCTGTCTTGACCTCAAGTTTCTGAGATTCATATGGCTGCAGATGTTGTCAGAACATACATTCCTTGAAGCAATTCGTATTTACTGAAAGACAAACTGGTGGTCTAATATT
The DNA here is from genome assembly GCA_963573935.1 of Arctocebus calabarensis. Taxonomy (NCBI): domain Eukaryota; kingdom Metazoa; phylum Chordata; class Mammalia; order Primates; family Lorisidae; genus Arctocebus; species Arctocebus calabarensis. The sequence goes on along the minus strand of CAUYON010115624.1, from coordinate 8,282 downwards.
TTTGGACACTTCTAGTGACTCCAGATGAAGTGGTGAGCACTTCTTTAATTAGTGTTTGATTCAAACAGGAAATCGTTTCAAATTACAAGTCAGTGAAATTTTCCATGGAAGTTAACCATATAAGTATGCCTGAATTTGAAACAAGTTCTAAGGCAGCGAGCGGTTCTCAACCTGTGGGTCGTGTATTAAAGGGCCACAGCATTAGAAAGGTTGAGAACCACTAAGGGATCAGAGTGATCTGATAGGCGTTATCTAGTTCAGAGAATAGAAGATGAGCAGAGATGACAGCAGTTTACATTTAATGAACCATGGGCCAGGCACTGCCAAGTCCGACTTTTATTTTATCTTTACAAGAAATACATTGGGATAATTGTTATCCTCGATTTATACATGAGGAAAGTAAAATAATAAAGTACCCAAGGTCACACATACTGTAAATTAGCTATATTTCAATCTTCTGCCTATTTCACTCTCAATACTGAGTTCTTAATCACTGTACTGCCTTTGTTTGCAGTATAGCATGAGATAATTAAGCTAAGTGAAAAAAGATGGTCTTAACTTTAGCAGCAGAGATTGAATCAGTAATTTTCTAACCATGGTAGCCTGTAAGATTGCAGCAGGTGATTAACATTTGTCTGTGTAATTTAGGAATATTGATAACTAGAGAGAACATGGGCTAAGTGATGGCTGGAAGTTCCCTCCAGGTTTGTGAATTTTTGACAATCTTGATATTTTATTTATGTGTATAGAGCATGAGATGGGCACTGTATTTTGTTGTTGATTTTTTTGTTTGTGTGATATAGTCTTGAAATTTGTTTATCCGGGCGGCTCCTGTGGCTCAGTGAGTAGGGCGCCGGCCCCATATACCGAAGGTGGCGGGTTCAAGCCCGGCCTCGGCCGAACTGCAAAAAAAACAAAAAACAAAAAAAAAAAAGAAATTTGTTTATCCTAAAAATCACTTTGTTCCTTGTGAAAATATTGAAAAACACAGAAAAATATAGAAAAATCAAGCACTCATAATTTCAACACAGTTAACACTGGTATTCTATTTTAACCTTTTGGTTGGTTGCTACTGGTTAGTATAAAGATTGACTGAAAAATACAGCAAAGAGAAAACTAAGCAACTGCCACAATCTTACCTTGTACAGTGTTAAAAGTTAAATAGTCTATTATCTTATTATTAAGTTTTTGGAAGTATGTGAGTAACACCACCATTTCAGTAGAATCCAGGTTAAATATTGTGTTGCCTGGCACAGTTTGGCTAGTTCCTGAGAATTTGCTGAAAGCTAAAAGTTCAATAGTTGAGAATCAGTCACTAAGTTATTGTGCCTCATAGTCTTTGTTTTTAGGGACAGAGTCTCACTTTGTCGCCCTCGGTAGATAGAGTGCTGTGAAGTCACAGCTCACAGCAACCTCCAGCTCTTGGACTTAGGCGATTCTCTTGCCTCAGCCTCCTGAGTAGCTGGAACTACAGGCACCCACCACGAAGCCTGGCTAATTATTTTGTTGGCCGGGATCAGGTTCGAACCCACTACCCTTGGAATGTGGGGCTGGTGCCCTACTCACTGAGCCACAAGGTGCCACCCTGTGCCTTATAGTCTTTGAGCCCAGACTTTCAGGTAACTCAAGTGCATTTGCAAATTTGGGCAGCTCAGAAAAGAATGATTCAGATAAATCAAGTAATTGAGTAAATAATGAGATGTCCTTAGAATAAGATAGAGTTTTCATAATCACATTATACAATGAGCTTTCATTTAAGAGGTTGCTGGTGAAACAAGCAGTTTCCATGGGCAAAAGAGTTGAGTAAGATGTGCTGTTCCATACAAATTATTTTTTATGCTCATGCCAGGATGTTAAATTATTTCTGTAGGGATGGCAAATGAATAAAACTGTCAAGAAACTTCAGGAGTGTCATGAAGATGCTATTGCTTTAACTGGCTTGACAAAGGTAGTTGACTAAACTCATGGAGAAAATGGAAGGCTGCCAGTATCTCCCTTGCTGATGCTGAAGGTGTTGAGAGACTGTTAGATGACTGTACAGACTTTTCCAGGTAGACTGGACCAGAGCCACTTCTTTTGCTGAGAAAGGCTGTCATTGAAGATAGTTCTCTGGAAGGCATGGCCATGGCCTGTATTACTGTGTCAGAGATTGAGGACTCAAAAAAATGAGAGTACTTGGATAATGAAAGGGGAGTTTGTGAATGCCAGGCTTGACCAGTTGATTCTGAGGCAAGGTCAGGTCAAACAGGACGCTTTGTATTTGTGTTCTGTGGATTTGGGTGTGCCCTTTTATTTCGCACTCTGGAGAGTCTAGTTTTTCTAATAGCGGATAACTGTAGAAACTACCCTGAAAGAAGTCAAAGTATGTGAATGAAGTAGCTGTTAGTACCATAGAAGGGATGACCTCAGGAGAAGCAAAAGAGTATTCAAGGTGTGTAATTGAGGACATTTTCTTCAGTGAATTCTATGATACAGTGTGTGCTGTGGCATTGCAGTCTTTGTGTACTTCTGGAATAGAGTATTTGGAATAAAATCAGGATCAGGGAAAGGAGTGATCCGTGTTAAGGTAGCAAATAAGCTGGGAAGTGATGGTTCCACATCTTTGAGCATCCAGTGAGTCACCAAGGTGGGTGACAACAGAAAAGCTTGCTTAATTTTAGTTTTGTTGTCTTTTCAGTTGGCCTCATTATTGGAGTTGGAATTACTTTTAACTGGCTGGCTCTTCTTTCTGGGGGTGGGGGCAGAGTCTCTATTGTCCTGGCTAGAGTACAGTTGCACACAGTGGTGTCACCCTAGCTCACTGCAACCTGAAACTCAAACTCCTGACCTCAAGACATCCTCCTCCCTCAGCCTCCTGAGTAGCTGGGACTAGAGGTCCTCACCACATGCCTGTCCAATTTTTTCTAGTGTTAGTAAAGATGGGGTCTCACTCTTGCTCAGGCTGGTCTTGAACTCCTCCTGCTCTCAAGTGATCCTCCCACCTTCTCCCAGAGTGCTAGGATTGCAAGCGAGGTCCACCAGACCCAGAATCTCCTTGTTTGAGATTTTTGAAGTGATCTCCTGCCTTTAATCTTATGTCCTAAAATTTGAACAAGATATTTAGAGGAAGCTTGCTGTGGAAAAGCTTGCATTAGCTCTGCAGTAGAAACCTTACATTCCAAAAGCCAGTGGAACTGTACAGAGCGACCTTGTAAAGGGGTGACATGCCGTGGATCTTCAGCCAACACTGAAAGTTTCCACAGGTGCTTGTCTGTCCTGCTCCGGAAGGCCTCATAGTCACTACAGAAGGATCCAGATGGAAATAGTCTTCCAATCTGTATACCAAAATGAGATGCTTTAAATACCAAGAGCCTCAGCAGCTGGTATTTAAGAGTAATTTCAGCTATAATGGTAGACAACTCCTATGAACCTCCTTCAGCCCTCACACTGAAATTTAAAACAATACAACATGGATTACCTCTTAATAAGCAGTTCCTTAATTTTATGTAGGGCATCAGAGTTTGTACAATATTTTCACATACATCATCTCCAACCACCAAGAGGGAAGTGATTCTGATATGTCTCCTTAGAGGCATGTGGCTCCTTCCCTTATCCCACACCCTGTTGAGAATCATTGTTCTATGCTTTATGCTTCTCAAATATGGGTTGCTTTTAAAAAATTCTCTATTATTTAGGCTCGGTGCTTGTGGCTCAATGGGCTAAGGTGCCAGCCACGTACACCTGAGCTGGCGGGTTCGAATCCAGCCCGGGCCCGCCAAACAACGATGGCTGCAACCAAAAAAAAAAAAAAAAAAATGGCCAGGCGTTGTGGCAGGCGCCTGTAGTCCCAGGTACTTTGGAGGCGGAGGCAAGAGACTTGCTTGAGCCCAGGAATTGGAGGTTGCTATGAGCTATGATGCCACAGCACTCTATCCAGGGTGACAGCTTGAGACTGTCTCAAAAAAAAAAACTCTATTTAAATTCTCATGTATTCTACCTTTAAATGGGAGTGGTATTGGAAAGAAGCAAGTGGGTCTACCACTATATTGATAGCCTTCTCTGGCTACAATTTCTGGTATATACACTATTACATGAAGAATGTCAAAAAATATTGAAATGAGCTCGGTGCCCATAGTTCAGTGGTTGGGGCACTGGCCATATACCCCAGGGCTGGCGAGTTGGAACCCAGCCTCACCCTGCTAAACAACAATGACAACTGCAACAACAACAAAAATAGTTGGGTGTTACGGCGGGCAACTGCAGTCCCAGCTACTTGGGAGGCTGAGGCAAGAGAATTGTTTAAGCCTAAGAGTTTAAGGTTGCTATGAAGTGTGACTCCACAGTCCTCTACTGAGGAAGACAAAATGAGACTCTAGCTCAAAAAAAAAAAATTGAAATGGGTATTGGATTTATTAATAAAGTGTTAAAAAGAAAAAAAACTATTCACCTTAACAATTGTCTCAGTGCTTTCATTTTCTTTTTTCTTTTCTTTTCTTTTTTTTTTTGGACACAAGGATTCTTAAGCCCATTCTTTGGTATTACGCTTTTATGCTTTACACTCAATTTCAGATTGAAAAAAATTATGATTGTAGCTAAATGTAAGAGTTTACACTATAAGACTTCTAGAAGAAAATCTGTATGACATGGGGTTATACAAAGTATATATAAAAATACATAGTTAATGGAATGATTATTTTGAAGCTGACAATCAAGTGCCGGCAATGATATAGGTGATGCTCATATATTGCTAATGAGGTTGCAAAACTGCACAGCTACTTTGAAAGACTAAGGTTTTGTTTTTCACTGAGGCAATTCCTTCTTACAAATCTCTTCATGTATTTTTTCTGCACTAAAATCACCACTTTACCACCTCTTCCTTAGGTAAACATCACCTCATATAAAGATTTCTGCAAAAAACCCATTACCCATCCCTTTAGTCTTTTTAGTTACTTGTCTTAGGTCCTCTTCAATTTCTCTTTGAACTCCCTGTGGATAGGATGATGGTGCCAAGAGAGAATGCATGTGTGTTTCCCTGGAAGTGCATATGTCTGGAAAGCTGCCATTTGTTTCACTATATCGTCTTGGAGTTAACAACCCCAGAAAGTGAGACTCCATCATTCTGATGAGTCCTGAAAATAGAAAGCTCTGTCCAGTCAGCAGTTTGTACTCTTGTTAGGCATCTAATGCTTTAATAACAGAATAATGGTAAGTTGGATTGCAGATGTTGCAGTTAAATAAGAGGGTGAGACCAGAAGCTCCCTATGATCCCTTTTGGCTCTTGCATTTTATGATTTCATGGTTATAGGTGTCGAAAACATGGTTCAATGGAACCATTCTTCCTTGCGACAGCAAATTAATGGAAGTAACAACCCTTGCTTGGCTTTCAAAAGGGAAGCTGTTTTAGTGCCTTTGGGCTTCTATAACAAATTGCTATAGACTAGGTGGTTCTTAACAAAAATTTTACTTCTCACAGTTCTGAAGGCTGGGAAGTCCTAGATTAGAGTGCCCGCAGATTCGGGGTCTAGTGAGGGTACACTTCCTGGTTCACAGATGACTGTCCGCTTGTCATTACATGGTGGGAGGGGCTATAGAGCTCTCTGCAGTCTCTTTTATAAGAGATTAATTACATTCATGAGGGCTCTGCCCATCTGACATAATTACCTCCCTGCTAACACCATTACATTGGGGGTTAGGATTTCAACATACGAATTGGGAGGGGAGAGTCACAAGTATCCAGACTGTACCATAAGTACTTCAGTGATCCAGCGGGACAAAGACTTCAAATTCTGTTTTACAATTCACACTGTTAGAGTGATACTGAAAACAGCTTTCCTAGATAGCTTGAGAAGATGGGACTGAATTGCTTAGAATGCTACTGACCATTAATTATGTAGGAACTTATGTCATTTTTTTCCTCTTCTCTGAAACATAATAGCAATTAGATTTAAGTAAGTCAGGGTTTGCTAGAATTTTAGATACTGTATTCCTTTTGGTGAACAACATGATCAAAGAATTAAACAATGAAGGATAATCTCATAGTTTAAATAAATAGTTGATGTCAAGAATTTTTCAAAGAGATCATTTCATATGCAACATCAAAAAAAACTACACAAATTTAAAAATCTAGAAAATTCATGAAATTTTGAGTTTTGTAAGTATTAAAGATCTCTTCTTTTTCTTCCCTAAAAATATGGTAGATTTCATGCGCTGATTATTTTAGTCCTGGGTGCCAGCAATCCTCTTGCTTCAACCTCCAAGTAGCTGGGACTACAGGTACATACCACAACACTTGGTAGTTTTCTATTTTTAGTAGAGATAAGGTCTTGCTCTTGCTCACTCTTGGACCTGAACTCTTGAACTCAAGCAGTCCACCTGCCTCAGCCTCCTAGAGTGCTAGGATTACAGGCATTGAACTACCACACCCAGCCTAGCTTTTTTTCTTTTCTTTTTTTAATGTACCCAGCTTTTTTTATGGGTAATTATGGGTACATTAATGCAATCATGGGGTACAATGTGCTAGTTTTATGTACAATTTGAAATGTTTTCATCAAACTGGTTAACAAAGCCTTCATGGCATTTTCTTAGTTATTGTGTTAAGACATTTATACTCTACACCTAGTAAATTTCACATGTACCCTTGTAAGATGCACCAATTACTCGTCCTCCTAAGATGCACCAATTACTCTCCTTCCACCCGTCCTCTCCACTCCCCTCCCCTCCCTCTCTCCTTTCCCTTTCTTGAGCTATAACTGGATTATAACTTTCATAAGAAAGCTATAAATTGGTTTCATAGTAAGACTGAGTACATTGGATACTTTTTCTTCCATTCTTGAGATACTTTGCTAAGAAGAATATGTTCCAGCTCCATCCATATAAACATGTAAGAGGTAAAGTCTCCATCTTTAAGGCTGCATAATATTCCATGGTGTACAATCTTTTGATCCATTCATGGGTTGATGGGCAATTGGGCTTCTTCTATGACTTAGCAATTACGAATTGGGCTTCAATAAACATTCTGGTACACATATCTTTGTTATAGTATGATTTTTGGTCTTCTGCATATATACATAGTAGAGGAATTATAGGATTGAATGGCAGGTCTATTTTTAGATCTCTAAGTGTTCTCCAAACATCTTTCCAAAAGGAATGTATTAATTTGCATTCCCACCAGCAATGTAGAAGTGTTCCCTTTTCTCCACATCCATGCTAACATCTCTCTTTTTGGGATTTTGTGATGTGGGCTAATCTTACTAGAGTTAGATGATATCTCAAACTTTTGATTTGCATTTCTCTGATGATTAAGGATGATGAACATTTTTTCATGTGTCTATAGGCCATGTGCCTGTCTTCTTCAGAGAACTTTCTCTTCAAGTTCCTTGCACACCCTGAGATGGGATTACTTGTTCTTTTCTTGCTCATATGTTTGAGTTCTCTGCGGATTCTGGTTATTAAACCTTTGTTGGAGACATAACCTGCAAATATCTTCTCCCATTCTGAGGGCTGTCTGCTTGCTTTACTTACTATGTTCTTGGCTGTGCAGAAGCTTTTTAGTTTGATAAGGTCCCAGTAGTGTATTTTTGATGTTGCTTCAATTGCCCAGGGGGTCCTCATGAAATATTCACCCAGGCTGATTTCTTCAAGAGTTTTCCCTACACTTTCTTATAGTATTTTTATAGTTTTTGTTTTTGTTTGTTTTTTTTTTTGAGACAGAGCTTCAAGCTATCACCCTGGATAGAGTGCTGTGGCATCACAGCTCACAGCAACCTCCAATTCCTGGGCTCAAGCGAGTCTCCCGCCTCCGCCTCCCAAGCAGCTAGGACCACAGGCACCCGCCACAACGCCCAACCATTTCTTGGTTGCAGCCGACATTGTTTGGCGGGCCCAGGCTGGATTCGAACCCGCCAGCTCAGGTGTACGTGGCTGGCACCCTAGCCTGTTGAGCCACAGGTGCCGAACCGTATTTTTATAGTTTCATGTCTTAAGTTTTAATCTTTAATCCAGTGAGAGTCTATCTTAGTTAATGATGAGAGGTGTGGGTCCCGTTTCAAACTTCTACAGGTTGCCAGCCAGTTCACCCAGCACCATTTGTTAAAAAGGGAATCTTTTCCCCACTAAATGTTTTTAATTGGCTTGTCAAAGATCAAATAACAGTAAGTAGCAGGGTTCATCTCTCGGTTCTCTATTCTGTTCCATACATCTACCTCTCTGTTTTTGTGCCAGTACCATGCTGTTTTGATCACTATCAATTTATAGTATAGTCTGAGGTCTGGTAGCATAATTCCTCCTGCTTTGTTTTTATTTCT
>CAUYON010115623.1:0-33515 GCA_963573935.1 Arctocebus calabarensis | reverse complement strand
AGCTCACTGCAGCCTCAAACTCCTGGACTTTAATGATCCTCCTGTCTCAGCCTTCCAAGTAGTTGAGACCTCAGGTTTGTGTCTATTTTTAGAAGAGATTAGAAGGGTCTCACTCTTGCTCAGGCCGGTCTCAAACTCTGAGCTCAAGCAATCTGGCTACCTTAACCCCACAGAGTGCTGTGCTAGGATAATAGATGTGAGCCACTACACCCGACCACATCTCCTCTGTGTTAATAGAAGCCCCTGATAGGCCTGCTTTTCTACCCACCCCCAACCGGCTCCCCACCCTAAAACAGCTAGAGGATTGTTCTAGCACCCAAACCTGACCACAGAGCTCTCCTGCCAAAATTCATCCATGTGCCCCATCCCAGCCAGCAAGGGCAAGTTTCTTAGTTGGCACCAAGATGCCCTTGTCCGTGACATCATGATACAGGTGGTGGAGAGAGAAGGTGTCCTATAGACTCCACAGACATGGTGATCACAGGTGTCTTAACCAAAATAGCCATCCTATTTTTTATTCCAAAAAAAGTCTCTTTATACACTTTTCACTGCAGGTATGAGTAACAGGAAAAAAAAAAGTCTGCTTAACTATTTGACGGTAAAGACACCACAGATGGCAGATATGCAGACTATGTTAAAGAAGTAAGCCACCAGGCATTCTTTGGTGCCTTCACCAGCAATCCCTTGCCACCTCCTCCAGCTGTTTTATACAGCTGGGTACATGGCTTCGTCCTAACCCCTCATGATTTTTATCCTCTATTAGCTTTCTTCAGCTTCCCCTGTAGAACCAGGTCTCTTCCTTGGGGAATACTTCTTCCCCAGTCTTGTACCCAAAGATGTGGGAGTTGAGGTGGGGAACATCCCACCCTACACTCACAAACTTCTCTCTTTGGAATTTAAGGTCAGTGGCTCACACCTTCTTCATCTAGTTGCCCAGGAAAGCGCCCTTTTGCCTCTACATATTCAACCCCTAATCACAGTCTTTTATTTCTCTCCATCATTTTCAAAGACTAGGCCCACCAAGTGTGGCTGTGCATGTTGTTCGCTGCCCAAGGACATCTGGCTGATGGGCATGGGGGCTAAAATTGACTTCATATTCAGCTTGCTGCTGTGTGGGCTCCGGTGAGAGGTCAATTCCACCTGAGTGAGGAGGGGCTGACTTTTCTGGTCTGCACAAAGGCACCATATGGACCCCATTGTTGCTGGCAGCCTCAGGGTTAGCCAGACAGTGGGCTGGAGTCCAGCTTCTCAAGTGAAGGTGCTGCCTTGACACATTCCAGCAGGGACAGAAGGAAGAACTGTGGGGAGGAATGCAATTAACTGAGTATGCAGGAGGAGCGCAATTAGCAGGTGCTTCCAGAGATCTAAGAGAAGGTTGGCTTCCAGGCTCTGCTGATGGTTTGCCTGTGTGGCTGCTGGAGGAACTCCCCTCTGACCTGCCCAGGCACTGGGTGCCCCTGGAGGAGGGCTGCCAGGTGGGTGCTGGCCTGGACAGGCACAGGGCTCTGACTGCTCCCAGACTCCTCAGGAGGGCTTCAGGGTCTGTTCTTCAACACTGAGGTCAGAATACCAAGCACTAGGGGCAAAACTAGCCCACCCCAAAGAGACTATTTGTTCCACCTCCCACATAGAGAGACTGGAGTTCAGGGAGGAAAGGTCATCTGGAGTGAGAGATGCCTGAGTCTTTTGGCTAATCCCCTGAATCCTTATCTAGGGCCTGCTCCTGGTGGATCCTCCCCACCCTGACCTGCTCCTCAGTTCTTCCCACCCAGTCCTGATCCTCCCTCAGTCTTCTCCACCCCAGTCCTGGTCCTCCCTCAGTCCTGCCCACCAAGTCCTGATCCTCCCTCAGTACTTCCCACCCAGTCCTGATCCTCAATCCTCCCTACCCAGTCCTGATCCTCCCCCAGTACTTCCCACCTAGTCCTGAGCCTTCCTTAGTCCTCGCAACCCTTAGTTCTCCCAACCCAGTCTAGCTATTCCCCCCTCTCCCTGCCCAGCTCATTAAACCTAGACCTGGGAAGGGGGCACAGTTGATTCCTCCTGTCCCTTTGCCCTCCATAGACAAATCTCACACTTTTCTCTTCCACCATGCTCTGTGCCAGAAACCAAACTATCATCGTTGCTTACCTGCCTTGCAATTGGGTTTCCCATTTATACTCCTAGAATCCTTCCTTCTCATAGAAACTAGAGCTGTCAGTTAAAAACCTAAATTGAACTGTGCCAGTCTTCTGCTTAAAACCTGCCGGTGGCTTCTCACTGGACTTAAGAGAAAACCCCACGTCCTCACCTCAGTTCCAGAGGTCCTGCGTGGCCTGGCCCCTGGCCCTCATCTCTTCCCTTTCCACCTCCCTCCCCTACGCTTATTCCATGGACTATTGATTCTCTCTCTCAATTATCTTCCCACCTACCATCTCTGCCTGGTGCTTCCTTTTCACCTCCAGGTCTTTAGACAGCACCTGAGTTGTCTGTTACCTCCTCAGAGGGACTGTTCATGAACACCCGCATTATGTCTCTCCCGCCCTCCTTTTTTCTCTCCCAGCACTTATTATTTATGACATATTTGTTTGTTTGCTTACTAACTCTCCAATTAGTACATTAGCTGTGAAAGGAAAGCCCAGGGGGGCTATTTTACCTCCTCCCCACTGTGTTTGTCCAGCCCCATGCCTGGCATTCCAGTGGGTGCTTCATTCACTGTGGGAAAGAAGAACCCAATATATGTTGTATGTTGTCTCTTTAAGGAGAAGCAGCAAGGAAGCCCACTTCCTGGAGGAGCTCCTCCTTTTGTATGTGAACATTCATTTAAGCAGAACATGAAGCGGGTGTGCTAGCAAAGCCGTGCAGCGGGTTCACCAAGCCGGAGAGGTCACTGGCTCCTGGCAGCGAAAGACTCAATCATGACCAGCCCAAGACAACAGGAACATGGAGCCATAATTTAATCAGGTGCTTGTCAGTCAGTCAGTTATCGTTTGTTGAGCAAATATTTAGTGAGCTTTTCCCACGTGCTTATCTTTATGTGAAGAGCTAATCAAATCCCACTAGTCCTTCAAAGACCTAGCGACATTGCCTCTTCTGCCAGGGAGCCCCCAGCACGCCGCAGCCCCTGTAGCCACTTTCCTCTGCCTTCCTTCTTCCTTGACAGGTGAGTCCCCACCCCCGCTGGGCTCACTCACATCACTGACGCTTCCTCCTCCCTTCAAACTAGGGCTCTTACCTTCAAAGGGGGAGAAGAGCTTGAAGATGGGGGGACAAGCCAAGACGACCACCTGGCCCTGAGGAGTGGCCGGCCAGCAGGTTAGGTTGTCCCACATCTTGCTGCACCCTGAGAGGTGAAGGCAGAAAACACATTGGTCAGCATGGTCCCCAGGTGCCTCCAGCCCTGGGGCCGGAACCCACAAACATCCACTCTCTTCCCCCTGCTGTGAGTCTCCTACCTCAGACTGAGGTCTAGGGGGTGGGGGGACATGGCCCTGCCCAGACTAGACAGGGCCCATCTGTCAGGGGGGCAGGGAGAGGAGGTATGACTGTAGCTTGCTGGTCCTCAGTGAGGGATGGGGCACACTGTGGGCGTGTTTTGAACACTGGTGGGGGGCCACATCTGGCATTTGCTGGGTAGGCACCAGGGATGCCAGGCAGGTAACCCAGCTGGTCCTGAACCATGGAGAATTGTCTCATGTTCTGTGGGGCCTTGTGTAGCCCCTGCGCATCGTGTAGATAAAAAGCATTCGTAACGACCACGGCCTAGACTCTTACTCCATTTTATGTGTAAACACAAGGTATTTATTGCACATGTTTAACACACGTGGCGTTTTCCAGGATTGCAACTTTATTGTGTTTGGAACTTTACTAAAAGTTGTTTAGTGTTTTGGAAAATCATGTTATCTACAGCAGTGCTGTTCATGATATGTGAGTTACTGATACAACCACTTCCACACATCAGTCTGCATTTATAGATGTCAGATTTCTGGAATTCATATTTAAGTACAAACTATAAATGTAAATTTCTAGGTACAATGTAAAACTACATCTTCTTTTAAAGTGATCATGCCTAAACAGGCGCACAGTACTTGATTATAAATTACAGTCCTTGCCTTTCGTTCCTTCACATTATAGCTAGAACATCATTTTCTATAAAAGTGATAGTAAAGGAGGCATTAGAAAATGTTGTAAAAAAGATATGTTGGGTACAATGGGGTGATGCGTCTATTGAGGTACAGCTAGCTCTTGAGCAACATAGGTGCTTCAGCAGTATTGGGCAGCACATCTCAGATCCCAAACTGTGATGGTGATGGGGTGGCCAGAGAGTGAGTTCAGAGAAAACTGTGCATGGCAGGCTGTGCTTTCTGCTGTGTAGCCATCAGCCTTGCAAAGCCTGGTCAGTGACGGGGTGCAGGGAGGGGCCAAGGGTCTGCTTCAACAGGCAGATGCAAATGCCACACTTTTGTCCTTTCAGGAACTAAGAACTCCTGGAGGACTAAGACTGCTCTGGATCTCCTCCCTTGAGGGAAGCTTAATTGTCTCTTTGCAATCCTGCCAGTTCTAAGATTTGCTCAGGAAACCCAACCCCTGAGCCAAAGTCAATGCCTGCTGGGCCCCACCCAGCCCAGCCCAAGTCCGAAGGTTCAGAAGTTCCCAAGAGGAGAGCCCAGGAAGAGGAGGTGGAAGGATGTCCTCACTTAGGGAAGAGCCTGGGGACACTGAGTGATCGAGTGGGCTGGCAGCAGGAAGGGATACCTTCTGGAACTGTGGCAGTCTGGTGGCACCTGTAGCTGAAGGCTGAGGACACCTGCATCTACTTAGGGCCTGGCTAGAGATAACAGCCTCCCTTCCTCATGACCCCAATCATCCCCACCCCTGCCTGTCCCCAGGGCTCCTGTGAGTGTGTTCTGGCTGCCAGTCCCTCTTCTATTCTGTGCCAGCCTCTCTGGAGGCCATGTAGGGGCCCCCTAGACCAGTCAAATCCTGCTCTTGGTTCAAGACCTTCTTAATAATATCAGCAAGCACTTACATAGCCTGTGTATGTGCCTGGAACTATTCTAACCTCTTTAAATTAATGATGTACTTAACTCTTCCATTTCACAGATGAGGAAACGAGGCACAGAGTGATTAGGCAACTAACCCAAAGTCCCATCTCTAGTGAGTAGTGCAACCTGTTCACAGGCTTCCTCTCCTTCTGGTCAGAAGGGCTCGATGTCATTTCTCTGGGAATTTTGCCGCTGCTGGACTTTGTTTACCCTTCTCTGACAGTGCTGGGCACACCCTGTTTTGTAGGCCAGCTATTGTGTCTGGGTTCCTGCCAGACTGTGGGCTTTCTGAGTCTCCAGCTGCCAGCACAGGTTAGAGAGTAAATTCAGGGCTGGGCCTCTGGCCCTGAGCTCTCCTTCACTAGGGGTGGGACAGAACAGAGGGAGACCAGGAGACCACCCTTGACCTCAAGGAATCTCAGTATAACCAAGACAGGCTGTGAACTGGTGCTACGTCAGTGAGCAGGGCAGGGTAGCCAGGGAAGGGAGCCATAGCCACCTGGGGAATGTGGTCAGGGAAGCTGCCCGCAGGTGGCAGGGCAAGGCTGCTTTGCTTAGGTAGCAGTGTCAGGCAACAGCAGTGGAGGGGGTGACAGCCATCAAAATATTTGGTACCTGGAATGGTCTTTTGTCCTGGGCTGGGCCCTGGGAAGATTCTGTGTGTGCTCACTGCAGGGAGGCCCCACAAACTTCATCACGCATCACCAGGCCCGTAGAGACAAAGGGCCTCCACGCAGTGTGTGCCTCTCAGGGGCTGTGACCCCAAAAGGAAAGCCCAACCCCAAGCTGGGGGTGAGGTATGGTGAGGCAGTATGGGGGGGCCTTTGCTGAATCATTTCAAGACTTGTGTCCACAGATACGTGCTGACACACCTGCAGACACACCTGCATGTGCACTTACCTGGACGTGGACAGACACAAGTAAACAGGGACCCAGAGACACACAACTCACAGAGCCGTAGATGCACGCCTGGGTGACCACCCACATGCATAATGCTAGACACACTCCCAAACCGGTGCACAGAGACAACACACCAGGCAGACACGTCTAGGCATGTGCAGGCTTAAAAACACACACTCCTGACTCGCAGAGACACTCAAAGTCAGACACAGAATTACAGACCCTAGAGGCACAGACAGCGCCCTAGACAGATGTGAGCCAGAAGTACACACCTGGTTGTTCAGGAGCACACACAGACCCCACATAGGGTCACAGGCAGACCACAGTCCCTGACCTATGCCTGCCCTTCTCTGGATCCTAGGCTGCTGATGACAGGTGTTGGCACCCAACCAGTGCACTGTGCCAGCAATGACCTCATCAGAATCACGAGGGTGGCCTGCTCCAGGGCCTGGGGGGTGATGCAGAGAGGCCTAGAGTCTGGGGTCTGGGCCTCTCAGGGCTGCCCATAATCCTGCCATTGGGACCTTCTGAGGCCTGTCTGCAGCCTGGGCCTGTCTCCCTGCCCTGGTGGCGTAAGCTGGGGCACATAGGTAGTGGCAGGTGCAGGCCCTTGACCCAGGCCTTAGCCTCCTGGCCCCAGGAAACAGGGGTCCATCCTGCCTTGAGACCCAGGGCAGATGGCTGAGAGCTGGGTACCTGGGCTAAGATTAAGGGTGGGGGTTGCCTCAGAAGGGGGACGAGGGAGCCCAGGAGCTGAGAAGACATAAAGATGCTCCCTGCTCCTGAGCAAGGCTGTTCCACCACTAAGTTCAGCCTTGAGGGTAGGAGAGTGGCTCAGGATGGAGGCC
The DNA here is from genome assembly GCA_963573935.1 of Arctocebus calabarensis. NCBI lineage: Eukaryota > Metazoa > Chordata > Mammalia > Primates > Lorisidae > Arctocebus > Arctocebus calabarensis. The sequence goes on along the minus strand of CAUYON010115623.1, from coordinate 26,743 downwards.
CAGAGCAGGTAGAGCATGCTTGAACCTGGCACCCACCCCCCAGTTCCTGTGGGCAGTCTGCCTTGGCGCCTTCTACCTTCTCAGGCTGTCTCTCCCAGACCTACCCACCCTCCAAGTCTGGCTTAAGTGGCATCTTTCTGAGGAATTCCTCCCATTCTCACCCTGGGCTGCTCTGAGCCATATGGGGCTGGTGGCACGCTGCCTGGTCTGGGAAGCGGGCACTACCCTCACTCTGTGAGGCTGGAGCTCTCCTGGACCCTTGAGGAAGTAGTGGCTCCCCATGTGCTCAGCCTCTGAGGCTGACCTTGACTTCTCTAAGCAGCGGGATAGTGTGCCAAAGGTTCCTCTAGCTTGCTAAGGGTGGGTTGGGAAGGGAAGGCCAGTGTGCCCACCTGTGTATGCCTGGGAGCCTGTGTATGTGTGTGTGTGTTGGGGGGGTGTCACCATCAGTCCTCTGGGTGTCCTGATGGCAGAGCCTAGGGTTGATAAGGAGAAGCTGGGCGCCAAGCCAACCCCAGAGAGTATTGCAGACCGATCTCAACTGGGCTGGTTCCCCTTCTTTCTGAATTGCCAAGATGGCTTCAAACTTCTAAGTCTCTATAGGGGTCACACACTGTGACTGAATGTCCCCTGCTCTTCCTTTGAGATGCTAACACAGTACAGTACAAGGGTCTAATGCAGGACAGTGGGGTTCTGGGGCCAGTTCACTTCACCCCAGCCCCGCTTTGGGCTGGGCAGGGGGTTCCTGGAACTTGCCTACTCTCAGTGTCCCTGGGCCCCCACCACACACAGCATCCTGGGCTTTCCATCCTGGAAGTTGTGGGCATCATCTCCATTTTTCCTAAGCAATAGGGACCCTCAAAGGCAGAGTTGGCTCCATGCACTTTCTAGAACCTCAATTTAGTATGTCCTCTTCAGCTGATGCCAGAGCTCCCAGACCTGAACTGGGTGACGGGGACGTGGAGGCCAGTCAGCCCCTTCCTTCTTCCATCCGGCATCTCCAGGCCCTCCTCACTAGCCAGCAGCTCCACGATGTGATCCCTGCCTGGCGTCCCCATCCAACAAATGTGGAGTGAATGTGAGCTGAATGGGGGCTCATGAAGTGAGGAAACACGGGGCCCGCATGGCCTCACCTGCGGTCTCGTTCTCCAGCTGGGCCTCCTCCAGGCACTGCCTGCGCTGCTCCTTAATCATCTGCAGATAGTCACACCCCTGCTGCAGACTGGCTGCCCTGCTGCCCTGGGGGACAGAGACAGGGAGGGGCTTCGTCAGCCTTGGCCACAGGCTCAGGAGTCTGGGGCCCTGGGCCCAGTCACTGCTGGAATGGCTCTTGCCTTGGCAGGGATCCAAGTTTGGCTGAACCCTAATCCCAACACCAGACTGAATCCCCATCCTAGCCTGAATGATACCTGAACCTGACCTGGATCTGACCTCAAACAGTTGTCCACTGTCCCCAAGGTGGGGTCTGCCTCAAGGACCCTGCCATGGCAACTGTGCTACAGCTGTAACAACTCTGTCTCTTTGCAGGTGGTACAACCCTGGACAGAGGCAAGAGGGCTGCTCCTTAGAGCCCTGAGCTGGCCCCCTGCACTCTGCGACTCTCTAGCTTGGCTTGGGAGTCCTCTGTCCCTGCCTCAGTCTCCCTGGATGGGTGGGGTCTATTGTGCTACCTGGCTGTGCAGAATTAGACCTGGCCTTTGATTCCTAGGGCTAGGCCTGGGAGGAATTTTCCAGCTACTCCAGGAGCCTATGCTCAGTTTCCTGGATCCCTGGGCTGGGAAGGGAACTCTGGATTTCCTTGACCAGATCTCATGTGCCTCTTCTGTACCTTCTAAATAACTAAGCTATACCAGATCTAAAAGGGGTAGGGGAAGTTTCGGGAAGTAAAATTGGCCCTTTTAGGGTCCCTCCAGCCCCACTCCTGACCCAGAGAAGGTGAGCAGAAAGGATGGACAAGTCTAAGCTTCTCCCTTCTTCTCCTTTGGGCTCTAGACACCAAAGTCCCCAAAGTATCTTCCCAGCTCTGGTGTCTACTAGCAACTTTACTTGTCCCCAAAGTATCTTCCCAGCTCTGGTGTCTACCAGCAACAGGGTTCTGTCTGTTTTCTGGACCCTTCTCATCCTCTGGGATTGGGCCAGATCTGTGTGACAGCAGACATTGGCCTTAGGAAAGATGTGGGAGTGTATGTGGGGGGTGATTTCCAGGAGTGGCCAGTGTGGGGATGCGTATGAAGGCCTCCAGGGAGGACCTGCTGAGCTGGTGGCAGCTCTTTTCTCTTTGACTTCAGGAAAGTGGTTTCTGGCTCTTGGCAACCCCACATTAGGTTCCTCATCTCTGCCTGGGGAGTGGAAAATGTCACAGTCCCTGCCAGGGCCACAGGAGGGGGTCTATCAAGACCTCTCCAGAATCACACATTCTCAGTGTTTCCTCCAGCCTGTCCCCACCTCACCCCCCAGGACAAGGAAGACCCTTGCCTCCTTGGGCCTCAGTTTCTCTGTAGGCTGAATGGGCCTTGATCACCCCCTCCCCCATTTCTTAAAGTGGGTCTGTGGGAAGAACCTGGATAGGGGGCTTTCCTTCTTTTAAGGGGGTTTTGCCTGGCCCACAGGCACCAAAGTAGTTAGTGCTTTGACCATTATTCTATGTAAATCAGCCCCAGTGAGGGCTCTGCATCCCAGGTGGCAGTGAGCTCTTCATTGCTGTGGAAGGAGAGGGGTCCAAGAGCACCCAAGAGCCATGTAGCTAAGTCTGTGCCATCTCAACAGCTCCCCTGCTCCTTGCTGAATGGTTTGGTTGGAACTCATTGTCTCACAGATGCCTTGGAGTCCAACTTTGCCATATGCAGCTGGCACCGTGGCTAACCTAGGCCAGGTCTAGGGAAATCTCCTCATCTAAGACTTTGCTTAGACTTCCTCAGTGTCCAGATCTCACCTGCCCATGAGCCTGGAAACCACATAGCAAATATAGGTTTTATCTTGGAGCTTTAACTTTATCAGCCAATTGAGGTAAAGACATTAACTGGTGAGTCATTTAAAACTTGGCCTATTGAAAGTAACACAGATCTATTATGGAGCAGGATGCAGTTATTTATATAACTGTTAAAAGAAAAGATATGAGACTTGCAGGAAACTCTGTTGTTTGTGGTTACTCTTTGGGGTCCGGTGCTTCTCCTTTCCCCCTGTGGCGCTCAGGCCGAAATGCTCAAGACACTCTATCTTTAGGAATCTGTTGCTGTCTTCATCAGGTGTAGGGAGAAGACTGTGCAGGGGGATCTCAGAGGTGGCCTCTAAGAGGAACCTGGGGACTAGCCATCCAAGTGTCCCATCATTGGTCTATTTTGCTTGTCCTAGAGCACACTTGTCCCCAAAGTATCTTCCCAGCTCTGGTGTCTACCAGCAACAGGGTTCTGTCTGTTTTCTGGACCCGTCTCATCCTCTCCTGCTTCTCCTTCCCATCACACTGTGGTGTGAGAGCAGGACGGCTGGTAGTGGACAGCTATTGTTTCTCCCTTCCACTGTCCTTTACACTCCTCTAGTGCCACGTCCTCACTTCTATCTGGGAAACTGCCTCCTACTTCATGAGGGTCTAATAAACCCTCTTCCAGGAGTCTGACAAGTGACCAAGACTTAAGTCAACTGGAGCATTCCTGGACACAGTGCCTGGCACATAGCTCAAGTCAGCCTACTCAAAGTCACGAAGCTCATCCCTGGGACTTTGGATTAAGCAATTAGGCAAGTGGATTTGTTTTTTCTCACTGGGCTAGAAACCTTAAAGGATGTAGGGGCTGGAGCTTCTGCCACCATCTTGTTGACAGTGAAACATGATGATGAAGGGCACACAGCTGAAGGTAGAATAGAGAGATAGAGAAAACCCAGGTCCTCTTAATATGGTCTAAGCCCCTGAACATAGCTATGCCTGAAACCAGCTTTGCTTCCAGCAACTTGGGCCAATGCCTTTCTTTATGACTTGAGTCAGTTGAGTTTTCTGTCCCTGTGAGTATAAGGTCTGGGCTTATGGGTCACCTCACTTTCTGGGCCCTCTTAAGCTAGGGCTATGACCATGTGGTTTGCCAAGAGATATTTCTTTCCCAATCACGGTGGGCACCTTGGGTTTTGGCAGCTTCTGCTTGCCATTCTCTGTTGGATCATCTTCTCTAGCCAGCTCTGCTCCCCTAGCAACCACAAAGCCTCCCCGAGGCAGTTCACAGAGAAGGGAAGGGTGGGTACAGGAGCCTGGTGTCTCTGGATAAAGTGGGGGGTGGTTTGGATGATAAGATCTGTCTTTGTCCCAAGTTAATTGAGTGTTGGGTCCCATCTGGAGAAGAGTAGAGGAAATGGAGACCCAAAGAGGGACGTGAGATCACTCAGCAAATGAACATTCCCAAATGGGACCTAAGTCTCTGACCACTGGTCTGGACTGCATCAACTCTATTCCATAGCCTTGCCTTAGGCCATCTGGTTATCCATTGGCCTTTGAGGGCCAGGGCCAGGGCAGCTCCCTCCAGCCCTTATCACTAAGGAATTCAGGCAGACTTTGGACTTCCTCTCCCACTTAATTCCCTATTTTAAACATCCTCATTATCCCTCTGGATTCCAGGCACACGGAGAGAGTTGGGAAATTCCCTGGCCGAATATACCAAGTTTACTGATCCCAGGAAAGAGTTCCAGGGTGAGATGTAGCTAGAGTGTGGGCTTCATACAGAGTGGGTATCCTGTGCCCATTCTGTAGAGGTAGGTCTTAGAGGATATGTAAGAGTTAGTCAATTGGAGGTGGAGTAAGAACATCCCAGAAGCAGGAGTAGCTTGCACAAGCACAGAGGCATGAAAACGCCTTAATGCCTAAGGATGCAAGAAGCTTGGTAGAGCTACAGCCAGCAGCTCTGCAGCATCGGGAGACAAGTTGGGAGATGTAGGCAGAGGTGGGATCAGAAGGGCTTGGGTGCCAATTTTGAAGTATGAGCTTTAACTCTCAGACCCTGGCAACCATCAAAGATTTGAAGCAGGACCCAAGGGTAGGAGACCCAGATTTTACAAAGATCCTTCAGGTTGCAAGTGGTAGGGCTGAAAGGTACTGCACCAGTTGAGCCAGGGACTGAGGAGGCCTGGCTTCAAGCAGGCAGGGAAGTGGGTATAGAGAGGAGAGGGCCCCACTGAGTAGGTAGGTTGAACAGGACTTGGTTAATCCCCATACCCAACTAGATTTGGGACTCTCCTGCAACTCCTTTTCAGTCACCTCCCACATCCATCTAATGCCATGACATGGGGCAGAAATAGACCAGGACTGAGGAGATCCTGCTATAGGCTTCTGGACTTGCCCCTGGGCTTCAGGAACTCCTGTCCTATAGAAGGTACTGGGAGCCCAGTCCGGTCCCTGTTTCTCCTCTCCACATGGGGCTTCCTGAGATCTGGGGTGAAGTCTGGGGGTGGTGATGGGTATGGGAGTGAGGACACTGGGAGTTACAGCTGTTAGAATTTAGGGGCTCTGAAAGATGGGGTGGGCCCTGCTCAGGTTAGTAGACCATATCCAATCCTCTCATGGTGGCTTGAGACCAACTACCGTCTGGAGTCAAAACCCCCAGCCTCAGCTCAGGGGAGTGAGTCCCTCTGTGGAGCAGCTGGTTTCTGAGTGGAGTTCAAAATGCCATAGGCTGGATAAAGTGAGACAGGAGGAAGACTCTGTCTGCAACTTTTCATGTCCTACGATTTTGATTTGTTCTTCTGAGTTTTGTCAAAGGAGGCAGGGAGATGGGGAGGGCAGGGCAGGGGGCTCAGTTGTGGTGCCGTTTACCTCCTCCCCCATTGCTCTAGCCCTTTACAGAAGCCATCTCAAATCCCATGATTTATTTACCCCCATCCTATAAATCATGGAGTAACAAAGAGACACAGGGGGAAACTGAGGACTCAGAGAGAAAACAGTATAATCAAAGGCACATGGAACCACAGCCCAGCTTCCCAGACTGCCCCCTGTGTGAGAACTGGAAAGAGACCCTCTAGTCAGCGAGCGTGGGGGTAACGAACATAGGAGGGTAGATCATGGGATCCGAAAGTCCCAGGTGAGGGAAGAAACATGTTCCCAGCTTTGCAGACTGCACTAAAAGGAGCTGGCATAAAATCTCATCTTATATGTGAGAGGCACATGGAAGCCTGCTGAGGTGATGGGAATGTGTAATAGATTGACTTGGGTGATGGCTACAGAAGTATGTATGTGCGTGACAATTCACTGAGCTGTCATGTCAGATGTATACATTTTACTAACTAAAAATAGCTCTAAAGTCCCAGGGTAGCATGTGGGATGCCATAGCCACTCTGGAAGAAGTAGATCCTTGGTGAGGCGAGAGAGCCTAGTTACGACCACAAGTTCTCAATCAGACTGTCTGCCGTTTCCTGGCTGGGTAATTTGTTCTATCTCATCTATAAAATGAGACAGAAATAGCATGACCCACTTCTAGGGTCATGTCAAGGGTCACACGTAAAGGACATTAGCAGGTACTAGGGGACTGCTAACAGGGTTGGCACTTATTGCCAAAGCACTCTTACAGCCCTCATCCCAGGCTGGCTCTGCTGTCCACACCCCAGCAGCCACAGTCTAGTGCCTTGCATAACTCTAAGCTGTCTAAAGGTCCTACTCACAGGCAAGTGGCAGCCATACATACCTGAGAGGTCTCAAAACTACAGGCTCCCCTCGTCCCCTACTGCAGTCTCATTTCTCTTTCTTTCCTTGTTTTTCCGTTGTTGTTGTTGTTGTTTTTGGGAGACAGAGTCTTACCCTCTTGCCCAGGCTAGAGTGCTGTGGCATCATTCTAGCTCACAACAACCTCAAACTCCTGGGTTCAAGTGATTCTCCTGCTTTAGCCTCCTGAGTATCTGAGACTACAGGAGTGCGCCCTATGCCCAGTTAGTTTTTCTATTTTTAGTAGAGACAGGTCTTCCTTAGCACAGGCTGGTCTCAAACTCCTGAGCTCAAGAAATCCTGCGTCAGCCTCGCAGGGTGCTAGGATTATAGGCGTGAGGCACCATTCCTGGCCTTTTCCCTGTATTTTTATATCCCTTTGCGAAGAGCCAAAAGCCTCCTCTCTGCAAATCCAAATTTTGCCAGTCTCACCTCCTCTTAGGGAAGGCTGAGTTCTGGGTGATAGAAGAGCAGAATGAGAACTGGTGTATGTGTGTGTGTATCTGTGTGTGGTGGTGGGGGACACAGGGATACAGATTTGGGCTTGGGGCCAGAAAAAACTTTTCACAGCTCAGAGTGGTACAAGGACAAGAACTCTTGTAATTAGTAGAATGCAAGGAGAGATGTTCAGCTTGTTCATTTAACAGCTTTTGAAAAGTTTCCTTTGGGGCATGAAGCTGTCCCGGTTTCTTTGCAGGGGATCACTGTAGTGGTGGGCTGGCAAAGCAGGGGACTCTGGCTAAGCATTCCACTTAAATCCCCTGCTCTTTGAAAGTGATCCTGGCCACTCCTAGGGAACTGGGGTTTGCAGGACTCAGTTTACAAACCTGACATTTGTGGGTGATATCAGTGCTGTGGCTACCTGGAAAAGGCTGGGCACCAGCACAGGGAGCTACAGGGGTGGTTAGTGACCTCTTCCTTTCCTCTGGGGACCTCTTCCTCTCCTCTAGTGACTCGCTGTTCAGGAAGAACTTGTTTTTAAGTTAGATAGTAAGTGGCACTTCCTGAGAGATATGACTCCTCTTTTATCTCATGAGCCACAAGAGAAGGGATGTGGGTAAAAATGACACTGCCAGTGGAGCCCCCTTGATGTTCACTGCCAGGGCTTGCCCCCCGCCCACCTTCCTTACCCACCCTGCCAGCTTGCTGTACAGTCCTGCAATTAAACCAAACCCCTGTCGACATCACCACTCATCTTATGGTGCTGGATTAAATTCTCACTGGGGATATTTGAATATTGAATATCTGAAAAAGGGATCTCTATTAATTTTATTAAGTATTATGACATAATCATAGTTATATAGGAAAAAAAAGTCTTTTGGTTTTAGAGATGTGTTTTGAGATAATTTGGGGTAAAAGGTCAGGATGTCTATATTTTACTTTAAAATAAATACTCCAGCCAAAAAAGTGAATAAAGCAAATAATGTTAAATCTTGACAATTGTCAAACCCAGTGATTGGGTATTTTCAGGCTTGTGGTAGTATTCTCTCTACTTGTTTGAAATTGTTTATAATAAAAATAAAAAAAAAAAAATAGAATAATACAAGTGATGAAGAGATTAAATTGTGTTTCTTTTTCTTGTTCCAAGATACTTCTAAGGTAATAGATAGAATACATACATACTGAAATTTTCCTTGGTATGATGAAAACCATTTTGTGTTGGGAAGTCAAATGGGAGGTCAGAGTCTGGGAGGTTGACAGAAAAGGGCTGGGAGACAGGGACAGGCTTCATATAGTCCCCAGACCCTGTTCCTCATCCATGACCAGAGGAGCCACATTGAGGGGCCCAGCAATGGCAGGAAGGTAGCAGGCTAGAGGCCCTACCCTGGTGTGGTGGCCCATGCCGATTTCCACTGAGGCTGCCTGTCTTATAGGCTCAGCAGGGGTGGCGCCTGTGCCTCAGTGGGTAGGGCGCCAGCCCCATATACCAAGGGTAGTGGGTTTGAACTCAGCCCCGGTCAAACTGCAACAAAAAAATAGCCAGGTGTTGTGGTAGGCACCTGTAGTCCCAGTAACTTGGGAGGCTGAGGCAAGAGAATTGCCTAAGCCCAAGAGCTGGAGGTTGCTGTGAGCTGTGATGCTATAGCACTCTACTGAGGGCAACAAAATAAGAAAAAAGAAAAAAAAAAAAAAAGAAGAGGAAGAAGGCTCAGCACTCACCTCCCAGCCTTCTCTGAGAGGCTCCACTGCCTACCTGAGCCTGGAGCCTCACCCACGAAGATTATCTGGCCACTTCATGAGGTCACCCCCCACTCCACTCCTAGGATACCTGCTTGCTCTGGGGACCCCTGGCAGGTGGAGGCAGGAGATGGCTATCTAAAGGTCCAAGCTGGGACCAAGGGGAAGGGATGACCGGTTACACAGTTCATAGCACAACCTTCGCTGCTTCCTTCAAAACTCACAGAAGTCCTGCCTGGAAGACCAATCCCTTTCACAGAGACACTGCACTCCCACTTGGGAGGTGGAGCTGGCTCCAGGCTAGCCTCTTTCCAGTTCCCTATCACCTCCTTTTGTGGAAAGGAAACTGAGGCCCTTGCACAGAGAATAAAAATGTTCCCCTAGCCAACTGACCGTTGTCATGGCATGGAGTGAGAAGCAGGTCTCCTGGCCCTGGCTTGGGCTCCATCTGCATGGAAGCCTCAGAAACTTTAGAGCATCAGGATGGGGTGGGGGACTGCCAAAGGGAACTCCGTCTAGCATGGTCCCCGGAGCCTGGGGGACCTGAGATTGTCACTTCACTTGAGGAGGAGGCCCAACTTAGCTGTAGCTGTTTCCCACAGCTCACAGAGTGGCCTGCTGGGAGCCAAGAGAGCCTGGGCAGCTGTGGACAGCCTCTGGAGGGGCTAGAAGCAGGTGGCAGGGGCAGTAGGATGCCTATGGCAAGGTGAGGCCTTGAGTTGCTGGTGGCCAGTGACCTGCCTGACAGAGCTATCTGAGGATCCAAGCCTCCCTCAACCCCTGGGCTATCCCAGATTCTGCAGGGAGCTTCCTCCTCTTTCTGGGGGCAAGGGCACCAGTCCTGCTAACAGAGGCTGTTCTATGATCTGGGGTAAAAAGTTGGTCCATTTGGCTAAACTTTTTAGGGCACCGTCTCTCTCAGCAAACCCTGCCCCAGTTCTGGGAGCCTGTCCTCCACATCCACCTGGGCTCTCCCTCCCAAGTTACTGGGTTTGGTCTCAGCCCAAGAATCTTCCCAGGGCAGGCCCTAGGTCTGCTCCTCCTCTGTGACCTGTGGCACTCCCCCTTGTGCTGGGAATTGCCCTGGGCAACTCTGTTATCAGTGAGAAGTCCCTGTGCCTGCTGTCCAGGGGACAGGGGTAGTGGAAGGCCTGACAGCTGGCCTTGGGGCAGAATTCTTCCTCTGAGACACTGGAGGTTTTCTTTCCCTCTTGTTCCCTCATATTCAGAGATTTCTCTTTCCTAGGCTGAAGTCAGGGCACCATAAACAGGAGTGACTTACTTGGGCCTTCAACCTGAACTTTGCAGCTGCCATTTTATGACTCTGATAATGTCTGCCCCCCCTTCCCCCCGACCCCACCCCCAAGTCTGGCTGGAGCAGGACTGCCTGGTGTCCATTCCAGGAGGGGGTGAGTGGTAGCTGGTGTGGAGGAGGGAGAAACAGAGAGGGAAACGAGAAGCCCTCACTCCAGCATGCCCTCATCCAGTCCTGGCTCAGTCCCTTCTCCTTGCCCTGTGGCCCTGCCCTGCACTGAGCTGTGAGGAACACGGGAGGGTGAGAGACGCCAGTCCCTGACTCCATGAGATGATCAGAACAGTCACGACTGGGAGGTAAGTAGGGCTGAAAGGTGGGGAGGAGGGGGCAGAGGGCTTGTTTGGAGCAATCAGGGAAGGCTGTCTAGAGGAGGAGACAACATTGGGCACTGAATGAATAAGATGTGGAAAGACAAGGGAGGTAGGCATTGGAGGGATCAGGGATGGGCTGTCTCAGGAGGTGTGAGGGGGGCTCTCATGAAGCCTCTCTGCCCTGAGCCCAGAAGCCTTCAAGGATGGGGAATGGGGCATCAGTGCTGTTGTCTTAATATCCTTTGCTCATTCAAGATGAGTTTCAGTGGCTGAGGGCCCAGGGTTGTCAATGAGGTTTGGAGGCTTCATGACCCTGACAGACTGAGACTAGTGCTAGAGCTGTGGCCTCAGTGCCAAAACTTGGTGAGGCTCAGGAGGTGGGTCTCCTGACTATCAGTGGAAGGAGGGGGGCCTCCTAACAATTGTCAGAAGTCTCAGTCAATGAGTTTCCCATTCCCAGGGTGTACAAGACATCAACTAGGTGGAAACACAGAGGTTTCTCCCCTGGTGGGGGTGATGGTAAGAGAGGTGATCATGAGATAGGATAGACTAGATAGTCAAGATCACTCATCCTCTCCCAGCCAATCTGGAGTGGGCATTTTAGGCTCTGCCCAAGCAGCAACTCCAGATTACTCAAGACCCTCTGTTCAGGTCTGGCTCACGGAGGGTAAGGTGTTGGCTCTTGTGTCTCTGGGCCTTAGTTTGCCCATCTGTAAAATGGGCTTGGGTAGACTCTGTGAGCCCTGAGGTCTTCTTGCTCTTAGAATAGGATGATCCATGCTCCTGCTGCCTCAACCTGGGTCTACCCCATGCCCCAGGTGAGTCATCCACAGACACATACACAAGCACACCCACACACAGGGCACATGGGTACACATGTGTCAGGGGCATTCACATGCCGGTGTTGGGAAGAAGCAGAGGTGGGAGGAAGAGGGAGGTCACTGCTAGTTGGCTGTTGGCTCCCTGCTCTGCTTTCTCCAGGCACATGTCTGACCCCTCCTGTTAAATATAACCCCAACCCCTTGCTGCCCACCACTTTCCACCTTGGGTTCCAGTACCCTTTGCTCTGCTCAGTAAAGGGCACTGAAGTCTGTTACCCTTGTGATTCCAAGAACCCCTTCTCAGGCCCAGTGCTGGGATTGCTGCTGACAACCCACAGACACCTCCAGACAAGAACAGCAGGCAATGACGACCCACAGTGTACCAGAGCTTCCATCTCAATCAACCACAGTATCCCCCACTGGACTCCCCACTCCTCACACACCCGTAGCCACTAAATGGAAGGCAAGTCTTGATGCTGAGCCAGGAGGTACTGGGCACGACCAAGACCTCCTCCCTTGGGTCTAGATCCGGTCTGGGGGAAAGGGAAGAAGCGAGACGGGTACCCAGTGCCCCTCATACCCTTTACACAGACGCGCGCACGAACGGTCGGGCTCCCGCCGCCCCCGCCCCAACCCCAGGTGCAGGGACTCTGGGCCGCCCGGCGGACACTCACTGTGGGGCGGAGGACGCAGGCGAGGGCGCCGGCCAGCACGCATAGCCAGCGGGCGGGCTGCAGATTTAGCAGGCGCATGGTCCGCCCTGAGCCCGTGGCGGGCGGTCCCGAGCTGGTAGTGGGCTGCCGGGCAGCTCACCACGCGGGCGATGGCCGGGAACCTGGCAGACTGGCGCTGGCGCGGTGGCCCCAGCGCTAAGAGGCGCTAAGAGGCGCTAAGAGCCGCGGATCAGGGATGGGGCGGGCCCTGGGGGCTCGTCTGATGGGCGGCGAGTCTAGCCAATGGACCGGAGGAGGCGGGGCCGCCGCGCAGGTGTGGGGCGGGGCCGAGGCGCCCAGCGGAGAGGGGAGTCCCAGCGCTCGCTCTACTAATCTACACGTCAGTCTTCCGTCGTGAGGCTTTCATAGGCCTCCGGCCCTTGGCATTCATCTCTGGGGAATCTTTAGACCCCAACAAGCCCCTGCGTGTCTTGCGACACTCCCAAGAACCTGGCTGAGGTCTCTCACCTCTGCACTCCCCCTCAACCCCATTCCAGGGCTCTACCTTCGGAGCCACTTCCTCTGGGAGGCCTCTCCCACAGCCTCCCTATTCCCACTTCTGCACCTCGGAGGGCTTGGGCGCGTAGACCGGATTACCAGACAGAAAGTGCCAATCATTTCCCCAGGCGGCGAGCTAGCACCCGCCACCGGGCTTAGAGCTGGCAACGACCACGACTAGGTGGGGCGCATTGTTTGATCCATTTTCAACCACTCCAACTCATCCGTCGCGCTGAAGAGGCTAGGCTAGGGAGGGAAAGAGAGGGTGCGAATGAGGCTGTACTCTGGGTTTCTCCCGGCCGGCTCTGTCCCGGGAGACCTAGCGGGGGGGATTGGCACTAAATGAGCGTGCCAGCCTTAGAGCTCCCGGAGGACCTGTTCCAAGGGAGATAGTGCGTCCGCGCCCTCCTATCTCTGTCCTGGGAACTTCCCAAGGAAGGTTAGGCCTAAGTTCCAGCGCCCTCGCGCGGGGAGGGAAAGTCTGTTCCCAGTCCGCGGGTTGACTCGGCCGCTGACCTAAAAGGAACCAGAGACCTCGTACTCATCTGCTTTCACTATTTTGCAGCCAGAGAGATTGAGGTCCAGGGAAGGGTGAGGACCTGGGCCCCTGCCTCTGATGCTGCGCTTCCGAGAAGGGGCGGCTCGGCGCCTGAGTGACATCTGGTCAGCCTACTTTCACCTCCGGTTCTTAGGGCTCCATCTATTCACCCCTAGAATGGGGCTCAGGGTCACCAGCTCTGCGCCCTGGGCGAGAGTCTTCTTGTGGTCCAAGCGAAGGTGGCTGACGACCTCTTTCCAAGGATTCGAACTCGCACAATTGAGCCTGGAGGTGGTAGTTGTGGAGGCGGGATAGGGTGCGTAGTGGATCAGGGTGATCGGAGGAGGGGCATGTTCAGCGGAGAGGCTCCGTGTTCCCACGGTCATAGCAGGGTGTGCGGCTGGAAGGTGGTCCAGCTCCAGCCGCCGAGGGAGCAGCAGGTGCGGTGGAGTTCCCAGAGGACCTACTCGACCTTCCCTCCCTCGGTGAGGGAAACTCCGCCACCTCCATGGGGTGGGCTTGAGGGGAAGGATGAGCTCCGCAACCCTCCTCTTCCATGTCTATCTGGAGTGCTTACGCTTGTTTTCTATTCTCTCTCCTGCCGCACCTTCCTTCTTCCCTTCCATCATTCCATCCTCCTTCCTTTCTTCTTATCCCCTCCCTCTGTTCTCTCCTTCCATTTTCTTTTCCATGAACGTTTATTAATCGCTTTTTGTGCCCCAGACCCTGTGCTGCACGCTGAGGGTACAGCACAGTGTACCCTGTGGTGGGTACCCCCTAGGGTACCCCCCCTTCCTTAAAGGGTGGAGAAGACTGGAGACACTTCCTTGCCAGAGGAGGACCCAGGGAGTCGTTGTGCTCCCCACAATTTCCACTTCCCTCTAGATGTACTTAGTGAGCCTAACTTTCTGGGGCTTGGGCCCGAGGCCTCCAACGGAGAGAGTGTTCCAATGATGGAATGACCGCCAGACATTTCCTCAGCTGTCTGCATTCCTGGGGGCCCCCGTTAGTTCAGGAATCAGGGGCCTTTGCCTCTCCTTGTAACCCTGTGTATCCCCTCTCAGACCCCAGTTCCTCAGCAAGGTGGCAGAGTCATGTCCTTATTCTGGGGAGTTGCCTCTGCTGGCATGGTGTCCTGGGAGCCCTGGATGTGAAGAGCAAATCTGTGGGTTTGGCTCTCATAAGTCTGCAGCTCTGCAGACAGAGGCCTCAACACACACACATGCCGCAAGATGCTGGAACCCCGCCAAGAATGCTCCACCTCCCTGGCCTGCTAAAGTTCTACTCTCTTTGAGGACATACATCTTAGGGACTTGAGGATGCTTTGTTGTGGGGAATAGGAGGGAGCCAGTCCCCACCTTGCCATGTGATTGAACCCCAATGGGTGGCTGATTGGTGGGGTGAGGAAGGTAGGAGAGGCAAACTTAAGGCTACCAGTAGGGGCGGGTTTCCTTCCCCTCACTCTGGAGGCTGGAGGTGTTGAGACTGACCAGCAGAGTCCCTTGATTCCCTTGTAGTCCTCTCAGGACAGGATGAGAGATGGTGACTCAGGGAGAACAGTTTCCCTGCAGATTCTTTGTGGTAAAAATCACTTCTTTATTCTTTCAGAATTGTTCCCCTAGGGTACCCACCCTTCCTTAAATATCAAAGGGCATAAAACATATTCAGAAGTGAAAGGAGCAGAAAAAAGGAAATAGCAAAACCAAACAAAAACCTATAAAATTCAACCAACACAAAGTGTGAACATGTTTAACTACTTATTCCCAACTGTCCTATCCTATATTCTGAGACACTGGGAAGGGGGTCAACCATGGGCCATTCTTGGAGAACCCTGTGGAATAGGATGAGAGAGTCATCAAAAGATCAGCGGGGTGATCTAGGAGGGCTTTTGGGAGGGGGCAGGATGTCAGGAGAAAAGGTGGGGCAGACAGACTACTTGAGAGAATGAGAAGCAGTGACAGGAATCTGTTTCTCATCTCCCACTCTGTCTATGGCCTGAGCCCCTCTGGAGTCTGCCTTTGTCTCCCCAGTCCAGGTCTGGGGAGGAGGGCCATAGCCACCTCCTGCTCTCTGCACCCCCATGCCTTTCCTCTGCATGGATTCCTCTCTGGGGTATTTTGTTCTGAGGTCCCTCTTCTTGAATCTCTTAAAACCTATCCCCAGTCCCTGGCCCAAGCTCCCACTTCCCTTCCAGATGCCAGAATCTCAGGGCTGCAAAGGATGCAGGAGGTGGGGGAAAAGAGAGAGAAGCAAAGTCACTTGCCATCTCCCGTGACAACAGGCACGGTGGAAAGGGAATCTGCAGTTACTCATTCTGAGCCTGCCTGGCTTCCTGCCTGCCTCATCCCTGTGGTGTGTGCCACCCTCATCTCCTCTCAGAATCATGTGCTCACTGCCTTCAAGCCTCCCAGCTCAGGAGCTCAATGGTGACAAGGTTCTGTGGTGGAGTAGGAGGCTCAGGGCCATCGTGTGGCCTTGACTTGCATAATAGAACCCAGGCCAGGGAGAGGTGAGGAAGCTACCTGGTTTGGGAAGCAACTGCTCCAGAATTCCCCCTCCAGAGCCACCCACACTGCTGTCTAAATGCAGGAAGTGTTTGCCCTTTCTGGGCTTCTGAGCTGGAGGCACCTACGCCACTATGTCTGTATCGGGTCTGGATAAAGCCCCAGGGATAGGAAATATTCACAACCTCCCTGGCTGCCTCTTCTTTTGGGGCCAGTTTTTCCTTTGAGGAGAGTTTCTTTATCTCCAAGCTGTGGTTTGGTGAAGGGAAGGAGAAACATGGAGAGGCATTTAAAGAAGAAATATTCACCTTTTGGCCAGAGATGCCGTCTTCCAGTAATTCACTAAAACGACGAACACAAAGGGGAAAAGGAGAGGCCCCCGATACATGTTCTCTAGGCCTTTTAGAAAACATGGAGTTGTTCCTTTGGCCACATATATGTGAATCTACAAGAAAGGTGATATTGGAGACATCAAGGGAATGGGTACTGTTCAAAAAGGCATGTCACACAAATGCCACCATGGCGAAACTGGAAGAGTCTACAATGTTACTCAGCATGCTGTTGGCATTGTTGTAAAGAAACAGGTTAAAGGCAAGATTCTTGCCAAGAGGATTAATGTTCATATTGAGCATATTAAGCACTCGTAAGAGCCGAGAAAGCGTTCAAAAAACATGTGAAGGAAAATGATCAGAAAAAGAAGGACGCCAAAGAGAAAGGTCCCTGGGTTCAACTGAAGCACCAGCCTGCTCCACCCAGAGAAGCCCACTCTGTGAGAACCAATGGAAAGGAGCCTGAACTGCTGGAAACTATTCCCCATGAATTCATGGCATAATAGGCATAAAAAATAAAAGGCTTCTATAAAAAATAGAAGAAGAAATATTCCCTTCATCCCTTCTGTAATAGCGTGCAAGGAATATCATTCCTCCACCCCTCACACATCACCACCTACAGGTCTGGCCTTGTGACGGGGCTGGGGATGTGACTGTGACTTCGACACAGGGCTATTCCCTCCAGGGGAGCTTAGCACTGCATGGGTAGGGGAGCGTGGGGATCTTCTGGTGGTGCTGCACCTGTATGTAGGAAGAAGACAAAGCTCATGGGAGTGCAGGTGAAGGAGGAAGACTTATCCTGACTTGACAGATGTGGAAATGAAGCTCAGGGACCAGTTCTGACATGGCCATCCTTTGGTCCTGGAGGCTGGGGCTTAGAGGTCCATGGGAGGGGGGTGTCAACTATAGCTGTGTCAGTTCAGTTCCTCCTGGTACTAAGATGGAGATAGGTGAGTGGAAGTTTATTGGATGGCAGGGGACCTATGATAGATAAAGGAGAAAGCAGGATTGAGCAGAAAGAAACTTTGACTGTGATACAGATCTGAAAGAGTCAGTGACTCCCGGTGCTACGATTGTGCAGAGAACTCTTAGTAACCCTACTGTGCCCAGTCAATGGCTAGGGCTATCTGGGAAGAGCACAGCCCCAGCTCAAATGCTGTGTGCTCACATCACTCCTCATAGCTGAATGGCAGCTCTTTCTAAAGGAAGAACCAAGAGATGTACCCCCACAGCTACTAGAGAGGGGAAAATAAGGCATGGCAAATGAAGGGAAGTGAGAGAACTCCTGCTCCACGGCATAGAGGAAAAAGAGACCTAGGTCCTACGTCTGGAAGCTCCTAGGCTAGTCACAGAGAGGAAAGACCTGAGAAGAATTCCTTTCCTCAAAATCTCAGAGCTTAGATTTTTCTGGAGTGTCAGCAGTCTGTCATCAGGTGAATTAGCATGGGAGTTGGGTTGCAGTAAGTCTGAGGGACTCCAGAGACCAGCCATAGTGTCTGATCAAATGCTTACTGCAGCATCTCTGTGTGTGTGCACATGTGCATGTGTGTTTAAGAACATATGAGTTTGTGTTCCTGTGTATGGCATGAGTCTGTGTAGACACATCTGCTTCCAGCTAGGAGTCTGAGCATAGGGCCTGGCCAGCATGTGTTGAGAGGACGTAGAGTTAGGGGCAAGGTTCAGAGTAGATGGGGGCAGAGTTGGGATGAGTCTCAAAGAGGGTACCCAGGACTACAGATAGCATGAAGGTGGCCCTCAGAGCTAATTTCTGAGACAGTGAATTCCTGGAGGGCTGTAGGAGTGCTTGCCATCCCAGAGACAGCTCAGACTAGCTCAACAGGGGATCTCAAAGTTCTCATGCTCAATTCCCCCATTCCCAGCCCTGTTTTCCTATGAATTTGTGCATAGCTGAGCTTGGGCAGATATTCTGGAAAGGGAAGATAATTTGGGCAGGGGGGACATGGAGCTTAATTAAGGTAATCGATCCCATCAGACATTATGTATGTGTTAAAAATTTAAGAGTATTCATTTAAAAAAAGGAAGTCTCTATGTAACTCCCAAATGACCAGAAGAAGGAAAAATGAAACTAATAACACTTTATTAATCTGATAAAAGATTTGATGTATAAGATAATTAAAAACAAAAATACATGATAATGAAGCATAAAATCAGATATCAGGAACAATTAAAAATATTAATCATCATAGTCAAGGTGAATGAGTGAGAATATTAAATGGAAAATATTAAAAGGCACAAAAAGATAGCTCATATTGTTAGAACACTCAATTTTACAAGAAGATATGAAGCCCCTAAACATCTGTGCATCTAATGATATAGCCTCAAGATATTTATATATACAAAGGATATATTTTAAAAAGGAAGACTTGTTAAATCTATAGTCATGGTGGAAGACCTGAACACCCTTCACCCAGGAATTCCATTTAGCTGTCAGAATAACTAGAGCCATATCTCTCTATAAGAGTATGCATATAACTTAAAGTATGGTGTTGAGCAAGGAAAGCAAGTTGCAGAATGATATATATGGCTATATAGGGTACTATGTTATGTATATGGTGTTTGAAATATGCAAATAATAATATGTAATTTTTATGGATACATAAACATGCAGCAAAGCATAAAAAATATCCAGGGGTGATAAACACAAAAGACGTGTTATGGGTTACCTCTGCAGAGAGAGAGAAGGGAATGGAATAAGGGAGACATATTAGTTTTTAGTTGCTGTAAAACAAATTACCACAAACAGCAACTTGAAACAACATTCATTTATTATTGCACATTTTCTATAGTCAGAGGTCTAGACATGGGATAGCTAGAAGTCAAGGTGTTAGCCAGGGTTGTGATCTCATATGGAGCTCAGGGTCCTCTTTCAAGTTCATTCAAATTGTTGGGAGAATTTATTCCTTGCAGAAATAGGACTGCTTATATTTCTTGCTAGCCTTTGGCTGGGGGGCCATTCTCAGCTCCTAGAGGGTGACCTCAAGTTCTAGCCACATGACCCTCTCCATAGTAGTTTACAACCTACATGCTCATGTTTTCACCAGGTCAATGAGACAGCATCTGCTGCTGCTTTGAAGTTGTTTGACTTATGTCTTCAAACTCTAGAGTCTCTTTCAAAAGGGCTCACCTGATTAAGTCGGCCCCACCTATCCTCAAGGGGAGGGGCTTATACAGGATGCACACACCAGGCGGCAGGAATCTTGGGTGCCATCGTAGGATTCTGACGATCACAGGAGGGGTACACAGGGGATCCTCAATTGCACCGAATATTTTACTTCTTTAAAAAATATCTGCTGCAAATACGGTATTGTTTTAAAGGCTAATAAAGCAGATGTTGGATACTTTGGGTCTGATTTTTGTATTCTGTTCTCCTATAGTTTGGAAATATTTCATATACATACATAATTAATATATTTAAAAACATCCCAAATCACCTTTCTGAGTAATTATTGTAGTGAGGAAGTAAAAATTGAAACAACAAATTATTTAAAATAAATATTAAAACTGGGGAGATATGAACATCATAGTAATTAGAGGAAACTTTGCAACCATAATTACATTTATTACCAGTAAAGAAGACTAAAAATGAGTGAAATAAGCCTACAGCTAAATAGAGTAGAAAAGAAACAACAAATTAAATCCAAAGAAAGAAGGAAGAAATTAATAAAGATAAAAACAGATAGTTAATACCATCAAAATCAAATATTGAATTAATAAATAAAATAAATAAATCTTCCTTTTGAAAAGACTAGTAAATATACAAAGGTTTAGTAAGCCTGATCAAGAACAGAAGTGGTGGGCGGCACCTGTGTCTCAAAGGAGTAGGGCACCGGCCCCATATGCCGGAGGTGGTGGGTTCAAACCCAGCCCCGGCCAGAAACTGCAAAAAACAAACAAAAAAAACCCCCAAAACAGAAGTGGAAATATGAAAGAAAAGGTACCTAGTTCTAAGTATGGATAATACTAAAAATTTATAGGAGAATACTATCTTTCCGTCAGTGTGAACATCTAGGGGAAATGGATGCTTTTTCCAGAGAAATATAAATTATTAAATTTACCCCTAGAAAGATAGCATGCTCAAATAATTTTATGGGCAAATTCTACAAATTTTTAGGGCATAGATTACTCCTATGTAATTAAACTGCTCAAAACCAGTAAAGAAGATGAATCTTTCCCCAACATGTTCTATGAAGTATCATAATGCCAATATTAAAACAAAGCCAGGGGCTGGGTGGTGGCTCACACCTGTAATCCTAGCATTCTGGGAGGCGAGACAGGTGGATTGCTTGAGCTCAGGAGTGAGACCAACCTGAGCTGAGAACTCTGTCTCTACTAAAAACAGAAAAAACAAAAAAACCCCAAATTTTTAAAAAAGCCAACAAAGCAAGAATAGGGTAAGTAAATTGGATCTCCATTTTATAATATACTGGATATTAGTAAATACGTACATTTATGAATTGATTTAATACATATTTTAGTTCATGTTCACACATAAACATAGAAGCAAAAAGGGAGAGAAATCATGGCCACCCTACTGTGGAAGGTTTGAGGCAAGTCTGTCATCAGCTGAAGGCCTCACCTGCCAGGCACAAGCCTAGAGGAGTGGGTGCTGGCTGATAACAGGGAAGCTGCACTTTATAAACCAGGTGTTTCCAAAAAGGGGTGGGCCCAGAGTTTGGGGTTCCATGAACAGAGAAGGTAGAGCAGAACCCAGGTCTGTGTCGCTCTGACAAGGGCCTTGGGACCCTGCAAAAATGACCTGGGAAATGCAGGGACAGGCATTATCTCTTAGGGCAGAGGTGGGTGCATCTTTTCAACTTTCTTTTTACATAACAGCAGGACCTAGAATCTGACCTGAGGCCTTTGCAGTAGGTGGCCACTGTGTGATTCCCCAGACTGAAGGGTGAGCCCTAGGCTGGGGCCAGACTTGTGGCTGGAAGACAAGGCAGAGAAAGCAAGAGACCTCGTCTAGGGGAGGACCTAGCTCTGGTCCCTCTTTTTTTTTTGTAATTTTTTTTGGCCGGGGCTGTGTTTGAACTGGCCACCCTCGGCATATGTGTTTGAACTGGCCCCCCTTGAGCTACAGGCGCCACCCTCTCGTGCCTCTTTTATCCCCCACTCCAGGCGCAGGTATCCAGCAAAGAGGCTTCTGGGGACACTAGGTCTGACTGTGCTGACAGGCAAACAGCCATGATCACTAAACACTTCTTATCTCTATCACTGTGATTATAACTGAGTCCCAGCCTCACACTCCACCCGCTGGTATCTTTGTGAGAATGTGTCTACTCTCCTTGGGGAGACAAGGCTATTTTAAGGTCCTGAGACCCCTTTGAAAGCAGCACAGTCCCTGATGTCCCCCCATACATGGCTAGGTGGGCTGGTGGCCTGCCACTGGACAGGAACTGTGGTCAGCAGCCTGGGGTCTGTAGCAGCCAACCTCAGGCTTCACTGGGGCCGGAGACCCTCAGTCTTCCTCCCAGTGTTTCCTTCATTTGGTTGGGAATCCTAGTCCACAGACTCAGGCTCAAGAAGGCTTGTCTTTATTTTCTAGCATTCAAATTAATTTTGACTTTACACCCTCATTATACCAGATTGGCAGAAAACAGAACTTATCCTTGTTTGGTTTTTAGGTGGTTTTTAGGTGCTGGGAAAGCATTAGGGAGCCCCTTTCTTCTAGCCTTCCCTGAATTGCTGGGCCATGTTGGTTGGTGCCAAGACCTGCATTAGCCCAACTTGCATGGCCCTGGAAAGTCCAGGGCCTGAGAATTTAGTGAGGCTGGGGGCTTGTGCCCAAGGTCCAGCTTCCCTGAAGTCCCCTCCGAGGTGGGAGCAGGTGAGATCTGCTGAAGGAGGCATTTTTGGAGAATCTCAGGGAAATCTTTCCCTTCTCCTCCCAACTTCGCAGGCTTGGCACTTGAGAACAAATTCCTCTCAGCCTCAGCTCTCCTCTGCGGTGAGAGATCACTGTCCCCAGCTCTCCCAACCCCTCCAAGTGGGGCTAGAACTGCCTTAGGCTAGAATGATGCTCCTTGTAAGGAGGTGGGGGAGTCCAGCAGCACTACAAAGGCAGGCGGATAGCTTTCAGCAAGGAGAGAGCAGGCCCAGGAGGCTGGGGCCGTGACCCCGAAATCAAAGGGGAGCTGCCTGGCAACCTAGTTGCAGAGACAAACCGTCTGAGTAGGCCCCTTTAGTAAGGCTGGGAATGAGGCCCAGAAGATGAAGAGAGGCAGGAAGAAGAGAGATTAGGAAGATTAGAAAGGAGGGGGAGGAAGAACTGTGGAAGGAGGGATGAGGAAGGAAGGGAGGGTGGGCAAAGGAAAGAAAGGAAAGGGTGGGCCAGAAGGAAGGAATGAGAGGGGAAGGGGCAGCAAGGAGGAAGCCCAGTGCTGGCACAGGGAGGAAGGGGCGGTCTTCCTTTGCAAGCCCATCCCTGTCCCCTTTCCTTCCAGGCTCGGTCATCTTCATCTCATCCCTTACCTGCTTACCTGATCACCTGTTCACATTTTCACTGTAGCAGCTTCCTCGGGTTCTCTGGTTTCTCCCTGGCACCCTACTTTCCAGTCTTAGCATCTGGGTTGAGTATTATTGTCTTTTAATTTCCTAAAAAGGAGCTTCAAAATGCATGAAGTGGGTAAAATAATATAATGATCTGTCATGTACCCATCCTGGTGCCACCACCTCAGCTATGATCATTTTGAGTCAAGTCACAGATGTATTTGTTGTTGTTGCAGTTTGGCCGGGGCCGGGTTCAAACCTACCACCCTCAATACATGGGGCCGGTGCCCTACTCACTGAGCCGCAGGTGCCACCCAGATCTACCATTTTATCTGTAAATATTTTCGTATTTATCTCTAAAGGATAAGGACTCTTAAGTACATTACCACAATCCCATTATACATAGCACCATTTTCACATCTACAAAATACCAAAATTCCTTAATAGTATTAAATACTCAGTCACTATTATATTTTTATTCTTTGCCTTATAAATGCTTTCATTGTTTGCCAGTCAATGTGTTTAAATCAGATGCACAAGTTAGAATTTCATACCGAGGCTCCCTCTGATTGTGTCTCTTCTTTTCAAGTTCTCTTTTGAAGAAAACTGGGTTGTTGGTTCTGTACACTACTATCCTATAGTTGGAGTTTGCTGATTGTTTCCTGTGGTGTTATTTAACCTGTTTCTCTCAGGTGGACTATTTTGGAACACATTGTAAGACATTAGTGAGATTTTATGGCTCCTTTGTTGAAAGTGCTCTCCAGGCCTGAGTGATCCCTCCATGAGGCCCCTTTGTCTGTCTTCTTACCTTCTACTCTCTCTCCAGCCACAGCAGCCTCCCTGCTGTTTTGAGAACTTATTCCTAGAGGCCATTTTGCTTTTGGGCCTGCCCTGGCTGTTCCCTCTGCTGGGAATGCTCTTCCCTGGGTATCCCTATGGCTCCCTAGCTCAGTTCTCAGTGCTGACTTTCCTTAACACTGTGACCTGCTTCCTCCCTTGATTCCTTAAACCTCCTTACTCTGTCAATGCTTTTTTTTTTTCATAGAGCTTATCACCTAAGGTCCAGCTAAGGTATCACCAATTATTTGTAATTTACTTTATTGTAGCCATCATTTCTCTCTTTCTGTTAGAATATCAGCTCCACAAGGGCAGGGATTTCCAGAGGCTTTGTTCCGTAGTATAACTTAAGTCTCTAGAATAGTACTTGGCACACAGGAGGGTTTCTGTTCATATTTACTGAATGAATGACTGAATAAGTGGGTCTTCCTAAAACCCAGAGTTGACCCTATCCTCCCTCCACCCCCAGGTTTCTGTGCTGTCCTCTGACCCAGCTCTGAGGAAAACTCTTCCAGGCTATTCTCCTCTGGCCTTGGAGGCTCTTCCCCAGCTGGGTGCTGGAGGCTCCCTCCCTGCCCAAGCCTAGGCTCTGCCTTGAAGGCCACCAGGCACTGACACACCTTGGGCCTCTGCCTGGGCCCTTCCTCCTGCCAGCAACGCCTTCCTCCACACATCTGTCAGGGAGACCTGTCATGCTACAGGGCTGGGATCCATGCCAGTCATGCCCTCTGGGAAGACTTTAATGGGGCCTCTGCCGGGGATGAGAGCTCCAGAGTGGGTCAGGGAAGCTGGATAAGTGAGAGAAATGGAGCCTCTTCAGATAACTTTCTTGCTCAGATTTGTCTCTGACTATAGGCATTGGCCCAGCCTGCCCCTTGACCATAGGCTGATCTCTAACTCTGATCTGGGCTTCCACCCAGGTTACTCATGACTCCAGGCTGACCCCTCACCCCAACCTGACCCCTAACCCTAATCATAGGCCTCCATCCAGACTGACCCATGACCCTAGAATGATACCTGACTAGATCATAGGCCTTAGTCCAACCTGACTTCTGACCTCATAGTGACCCCTGGCCCTGAGTCCAGCCCCAGTCCACACTCCTGAAATGAGAGAATGTGGCTGGGTCCCACACTCAAATCCTTGAGTCTCTGAGTCCACCAGCCCCCAGAGGACAGTCAGGGCCTCAAGGCAGGGAGTCTCTGGGAATTGGGACATCTGCCTTTTCTCTAACCATCCCTCCCCTCTGGCTCTCAACCCCATGGACACTATCTACACCTGGCAAGGGACTTCCAGACCAGGTGCCAAGGGAGGGGAGGAACTAGCTGGACCAGCTCATGCCTCTGTTTGCACTTGTTTGGGTAAAAATAGACTCAGATACACAAGCCTCTCTCACTTCCTCCCTGTCCTGGATCCCGCCCAGGTCTGAGTCCCCTGCCAGCTGATCCTGCTCCAGGCCTTCTCTTGCCCAAGATGAGACAGGCAGGGCTCAACAAGAGGAGGACAGGGGCCTGGACACCTTTGGTGGCCCTGTTGCAGCCCAAGTGAACTCTGACTGCTGCTGCCATCCTGAACAGCCACCCTAAGTTGGCACACAGGGGGGTTTCTGTTCATATTTACTGAATGAATGACTGAATAAGTGGGTCTTCCTAAAACCCAGCTTTGGGTGGCCTTAGAAGTGACATTATCCCTCTTTGGGTATGACCTCTCTGTCCTTTGCCTTTCAACAGGGAGGATGTAGGGTAGAAAGGGAGCAAGTTGGGAGGTGAGCCCTTGGCCTGGGACCTCCCAGACCACTTGAGAACAGAATTCCCTGCAGGGATAAGGTAAGACGTATGTGGAGGCTGAAGTTGGGCTCAGACTTTCTGGGTGGTGTGGATGAGAGAAGGGACTCAAGTGGGCATGTGTTCTGAAGGGAAAGATCTGGAAGAGAGGTCTTGGACTGGTGATAGGAGGATGTGTGTGTGTGTGTGTATGTGTGTGTGTGAGAGAGAGAGAGAAAGAGAGAGAGAGAGAAGAGAGAGAGAGAGCGAGCGCGCTGCAGTGTGGGCATGTAGAAGGAGGAACAGACAGAGGCGTTGTTGGAGCCAAGGCCACATTTGAGGGTAACTGTGCAGCACCCTGGTCTAGGGGAAGTGCCAATTATCTGGAAGCCTGGGGATCCCTCAATCTGGGTCTAGACTAGGGCTGGGGTTTTGGCCTCCCTTCCACAGGGATGACTTGGACGTGCTGGCCATCCAGCTGTTGGCATCACTTCCTTATCCTCCTCGTGTCAGTGGGGAAACAGTGAGGTAGGACGCGTCCATCATTCAGCACCCTTCTGGTGGGGAAGGAAACCCATGTTCCTTCCTCTTAGCCCAGTGGTTTGGTGGTTGGGTGGGGTCATTTCTCTCTGGACCAGGCCTGCCCAGTGAGAGCCATGTTGATAGTCACATGCCCCAAGTGGGGCCAATGAGCATCAGTTCCAGAACCTTCGCTGGAACTATGGGAAAGACACTTGCTTCCTTGCTATTATCCCAGGAACATGAAAGCCTGCTGGTGCTGTGGCCCCATGTATCTGCCTGAGATTTGAGCCAATACAAGGAAGTCACATCTAAGAGATAGTAAGAGACAGATTTCTGATGACATTGAGTTCCTGAATCCAGCTGCCTAAAGTCCTGTGGACTTTTCAGTTTCTGAGTTATAAATCCCTTCGTTTACACCAGCACATGCCGGGGTTTTGCCACATGAAACAGAAAGAGTTCTAAGCCTCAGGGGGGGAGTGGAAAAGCGCCTGCCACTTGTCTTAGCTCTGTGTCATTTCCTTTGACTCTTGGTGCTGGCCTCTACCCCTGCCTTGTGGCGGCTCCCCTTGATCTTCTGCTCTCTCTTTTCTCCCAGTGAGCAGAGTTAGTGTGGCTCTCCACTCAGCCCTGCCAGCATGTGCTGCTCT
Source organism: Arctocebus calabarensis (assembly GCA_963573935.1). NCBI lineage: Eukaryota > Metazoa > Chordata > Mammalia > Primates > Lorisidae > Arctocebus > Arctocebus calabarensis. The sequence continues at coordinate 586 of CAUYON010115623.1, read as the reverse complement.
CTCACCTTGGGGACAGTCTTGGGCTGGCTTCAGTGTCCCTTTTACTCCAAGCCTGGCTGCACTCTGAGTGGAGGAAGTGACAAGTGTCTGTGTGTGAAGAGGCTGTCTTCATGATATTAAAAATAGTGGAGGTCTCCATTTATTTCTTTATTTGGGGGGACGCATTTCCATGTGAAATCTGTCAGGGAGGGCACATGTGGGGGGTAGTTTTGGCTGTTGTATTTGCTAGGAGAAAACTTCAGCTATGTGCTACAGAGACCAGAAGAACGGTGGCTTAACTAAGATAGAAGTCTGTTTTATTTATTTATTTGTTTATTTTTGACTAGTGGTATGATTTTATTATTATTATTATTTTATTAAGTCATATACACATAGATCATGAATACATTTATGCATATGTGTTGTTTTTTTTTTCATTTCCTACCTTTTTATTTTTATTTATTTATTTATTTTTTATAATTTTATTGAATCATAATTCTGTACATTGGTGCAATCATAGGGCACGATTCATATACATTCAGAAATGTTTTGATCGTACTGTTACAGTTAGCCTTCATGGCATTTTCTTGATCACTATATAAAGACA
>CAUYON010115619.1:0-11474 GCA_963573935.1 Arctocebus calabarensis | reverse complement strand
TCACTGAAGTTAAGTTTAAAGATGGTAGGTAACCCATGGCACCATCCACTGTGACATCAGGAGGACATCACTGAGGTTAAGATTAAAGAAGGTAATCTAGGGCAACACCCACTGTGACATCAGGAGGAAGTCACTAAGGCTAAGCTTAAAGATAGTAAAACAGGGCTACACTCACTATGACATCAGGAGGACATCCCTGATGTTGAGCTTAATGATGGTAACCCAGGACAACAACCACTGTGACGTCCCAAGGACATTCATGACACTGAGGTTAATCTTAAGAGGGGAAACCAGGGTAAACACCCACTGTGAGATCAGGAGATAATCACTAAGGTTAAGCTTTATGAAGGTAACACCCAGTGTGATGTCAGGGGGAAGTCACTAAGTTTAAGCTTAAAGAAGGCAACCTAGGGCAACAACCATTGTGATGTCTGGAGGAAGTCACTACAGTTAAGTTTAAAGAAGGTGACTCTTGCAACCCCCATTATGACCATAGGTGGAAGTAACTAAGGTTAAGTGTAAAGATGGTAACACAGGGTGATGCCTATTCTGACATCAGGAGGAAGTCACTAATATTATGCTTAAAGAAAATAATGCAGGGCAACACCTATTCTGACATCTGGAGGAAGTCACTAAGGTTATGCTTAAATAAAGTAACCCAGGACAACACCCATTGTGAATCAGGAGGAAGTCACTAAGGTGAGGCCTAAAGATGGTAGGATCAAGTCACTGAGGTTACGCTTAAAGACACCCATTGTTATGTCAGAAAGATGTCACTGAGGTAACCCAAGGCAACACCCATTGTGATGTCAGGAGTAAGTCACTGAGGTTAAGTCTAAATGCATTAACCCAGGGTGACACTCATTGTGATATCAGGAGGAAGTCACTAAGGTGATGCTTAAAGATGTTAACACGGGGCAACACTCATTGTGAGGCCAGGAGGATGTCACTAATTTGAATATTAAAGATGTTATCTAAGGTCAACACCCATTGCAGTGTCAAGAGGAAGTCACGAAGGTTAACTGTAAAGACGGTAACCCAGGTCAACATCGCTTATGGTGTCAGGAAGAAGTCACTAACATTAAGGGTAAAGAAGGAAACCGAGAACAACACCAATTGTGATGTCAGAAGTAAGTCCCTAAGGTTAAGCTTAAAGGGAAGGCAGAGCAATACCCATTGTGATGTCAGGAGGAAGTCTCTAAGGTTAAGTTTAAAGATGGTAACCCAGGGAAAACAACCATTGTGATGTCAGGCGGATGTCACTAAGGTTAAAGTTGATGATGGTAACCTAGGGAAATACCCATTGTATCATCAGCAGGACATCACTAAGGTAACCATTAATGATGGTAACCCATGGCAACATCAATTGTGGCATCAGGAGGAAGTCACTAACATTACACTTAATGATGTTAACCCAGGGCAAAGCTCTCTGTGGCATAGGACGTCAATAAGGTTAAACTCAACAATGGTAACCCTGGGCAACACCCACTGTGGCATTGGAAGACATCACTGAGTTGAAGTTTAAGGATGGTAATTCAGGGAAACACCCACATTGGCTTCAGAAGGACATCACTGAGTTTAGGCTTAAGGATGGAAACACAGGACACCACCCACTCTGGCATCAGGAGGAAGACACTGAGGTTAAGGTTAACGATGGTATCCCAGGGCAACAGCAACTGTCGTGTCAGGTGGATGTCAATGAGTTAAAGCTGAATGATGGTAACCTAGTGCAACACCCACTGTGATGTCAGGAGGACATCACAGAAGTTAAATTTACAGATGGGAACCCAGGACAACACACACTGTGGCGTCCTGAGGACCTCACCAAGGTTAGGCTTAATGATGGTAACCCAGGCTAACATCCACTCTGGTATCAAGAGGAAGACACTGAGGTTTTCCTTAACAACAGTAACCCAGTGCAACACTCATTGTGATGTCCGGAGAAAGTCACTGAGGTTAACCTTAAGGACGGTAACCCAGGGCAACACCCACTGTTTGATTCAGGAGGACATCACTGAGTTGAAGCTTAATGATTGTAAACCAGGGAAACATCCATTGTTATGTCAGGTGGAAGTCAATGAGGTTAAGCTTAAAGATGGAAACCCAGCGCAACACCCATTTTGATGTCAGGAAGAACTACTGAGGTTAAGCTTAAAGACAGTAACCACAACAACATACATTGTGAAGTCAGTAGGAAGTCACTGAGGTTAAGCTTAAAGATGGTATCCCAACGAAACACTCATTCTGATGTTGGGAGGAAATCACTAAGTTTAAGCTTAAAGACTGTAATCCAGGACAACCCCCATTGTTATGTCAGGAGGAAGTCACCATGGTTAAGCTCAAAGACCTTAATCCAGGGCAACACCAATTGTGATGTCATGAGGAAGACACCAAAGTTAAGCTCAAGGACAGAAACCCAGGGCAACACTCGTTATGTCAGTAGGAAGTCACCAAGGTAAATCATAAAGATGGTAAACCCAGGCAACACCAATTGTGATGTCATTAGGAAGTCACAGAGGTAAAGCTCAAAGATGGTTACCCAGGGGAACATCTAGTGTGGCTAAAGGAACATGTCACTGAGGGTGAGCTTACAAATGGTACCACCCACTGAGGGGGCAGCAACCACTGTGGGGTCAGGAGGACATCACAGAGATTAATCTTACAGATTTTAACCCAGGGCAACACCCACTGTGGCATCAGGAGGATGTCACAGATGTTAAGCTTATGGTAGTAACCCAGGGCAACACCCACTGTAGCATTAGGAGGACATCACTGAGGTTAATCTCACACATGGTAACCTAGGGAAACACCCACTGTGGCATTAGGTGGACGTCACTTAGTTTAAGGTTAGAGATGGTAGGTAACCTAGGGCAACACCTACAGTGGCATCAGGAGGAAGTCACTGAGGTTTAGCTTAACGACAGTAGCCCAGGGCAACACACACTGTGGCATTAAGAGGAAGTCACTGTAGTTAAGCTTAATGTCAGTAACCCAGGGCACCACTCACTGTGGCATCTGGAGGAGGACAGGGAGATTATACTTAATGATGATAAACCAGGACAACACTCATTGTGATGTCAGGAGAAAGTCACCAAGGTTAATCCTAAAGATGGTAGCACTGGGAAATACCCATGATGATGTCAATGGAAGTCACCAAGATTAAGTTTAAAGACAGTAACCCAGGGTAACACCCATTCTGATGTCCAGAGGAAGTCCCTAAGCTTATGGTTAATCTTAAAGTTGGTAACCCAGGGCAATACCTATTGTTTTGTCAGGAGAAATTTATTGCGGTTAAGCTTAAAGATGGTATCCCAGGGCAACATCCATTGTCGTGTCAGGATTAAGTAAGTAAGGTTACTCTTTACAAAGGTAACCCAGTGCAGCAGCCATTGTGGCATCAGGAGGAAGTCACTTAGGTTACCATTAAGGACAGCAAACCAGGGTAACCCCTTTGTGGCATCAAGAGGAAGTCACTAAGGTTATGCTTAACAATGGTAACCTAGGGCAACACCCATTGTCGGGTCCAGAAGACGTCAATGAGGTTAAGTTTAACGATGTTAACCAAGTGTAACACCCACTGTGATGTCCAGAGGACATCACTGAGGTATAGCTTAAGGATGGTAACACGAGGCAACACACACTGTGGCATCGGGAGGACATTTCTGAGAATTGGCTTAAGGATGGTAATCCAGGGCTACACCCACTCTTGCATCAGGATGAAGACACTGAGGTTACACATAAGGATCATAACCCAGGGCAACACCTACTGTGGCTTCAGTGGGACATCACTGAGATTAAGCTTACAAATGGTAACCAAGGACAATACCCACTGGTATGTCAGGAGGACGTCACTGAGGTTCAGCTTACAGATTTTGGCCCAAGGTAACAGCCCCATGGCATCAGGAGGATATTACTGAGGTTATGCTTACATATTGTAACTTAGGGCAACACCCACTTTGACATCAGGAGGATGTCACTGAAGTTAAGCTTACAGATAGATGGTAACCCAGGGCAACACCCACAGTGGCTTCAGGAGAATTTCACTCAGGTTAAGCTTGCAGATGGTAACCCCGGGCAACACCCACTGTGGCCTCAGGAGGAAGTCAGTCAGGTTAAGCTGAAGGATGATAACCCAGGTCAACACCAATTGTGGCATCAGGACAAAGTCACTAAGGTTACCCTTAACAGTGGTAACCCAGGGTAACACCCACTGAGGCATCAGGAAGACGTCACTAATGTTAAGCTTAAGGACAATAAACAGGGCAACACTGACTGCCATGTCAAGAGGACATCACTGAGTTTAATATTAACAATGGAACCCAGGACAACAACCATTGTGATGTCAGGATGAAATCAGTAAGGTTACCCTTAATGAAGGTAACCCAGGGTGACACCCATTGTGGAGTCCGGAGGAAGTCACTAAGGTTATTATTAATAATGATAACCTAGGGAAACGTCCATTGTGTCATCAGTAGGAAGTTGCTAAGGTTATGCTTAATGATGGTACCCCAGGAAACTCCCATTGTGATGTCTGAAGGAAGTCACTGACATAATTCTTGAAGGTGGTAACCTAGGGCAACAACCATTGTGATATCAGGAAGAATTCACAGAGGTAAAGCTCGAAGAAGGTAACCTAAGGTAAAAACCACTGTTGCAACAAGAAGATGTCACTGAGGTTAAGCTTACAGATGGTACCACAGGGTAACACCTACTGTGGCCTCAAGATTATGTCACTGAAGTTAAGCTTACAGATGTTGACCCAGGGCAACCCCAACTGTGGCATCAGGAGGACATCACTGAGGTTAAGTTTAATGAAGATAACTCAGGTTAACACCCATTGTGGGATCAGGAGTAAGTCCCAGAGGTTACCCTTTAACCCAGGGCAACACCCAATGTGTAATCAGGAGGACATCACTGAGGTTAAGCTTAATGATGGAAACCCAGGGTAATATCCACTATGGTGTAAGGAAGACATCACTGTGGTTAAACTTAAGGATGATAACCCAGGGCAACATTGATATTTGAATTATTTTAGGATGTCCCTGAGGTTAAGATTAAGAATGGGAACCCTGGGCAACACCATTTGTGGCATCAGGAGGAAGTCACTGGGGTTAAGCTTAATGATGGTAACCAAGGGTAACATCCACTGTGGCATCAGGAGGACATCAAGGAGTTTAAACTTACACATGGTAACCCAGGGAAACACACACTCTGGCTTCAGGAGGATGTCACTGAGGTTAGGATTAAGAATGGTAACCCAGAGCAAGACACACTCTGGTGACAGGAGGACAACACTGAGGTTCCGCTTAAGGATGATAAACAAGGGCAACACCCACTGTAGTGTCAGGAGGATGTCACTGAGTTTAAGCTTACAGATGGTAACCCAGGGCAACAAACACTGTGGCATCAGTGGGACGTCACTGATTTTGCGCTTACATATGGTACCCAGGGAAATACACACTGTGGCATCAGGAGAAAGTCACCGAGGTTTGGCTTACAAATATTAAACCAGGGCAACACCCACTGTGGTGTTGGAAAGATTTCACTGAGCTCAAGCTTACTGATGTTATCCCAGGGGAACACCCACTGTGGTGTCGGAAGGATTTCACTGAGCTTAAGCTTAGAGATAGTAAACCAGGACAACACCCACTGTTGCGTTAGGGTGACATCACTGAGGTTGAGCTTACAGATGGTAACCCGGGGCAACACCCACTGTGGCATCAGGAAGAAGACACTGGGGTTACGCTTAATGATGATAACCCAGGCCAACACTGACTGTGGCATCAGGAGGATATCACTTGGCTTAGGCTTACAGATGTTAACCCAGGGAAATACCCACTGTGGTGTCAGGAGGATGTCACTGAGGTTAAGATTACAGATGTTATCACAGGGAAATACCCACTTGTGAGTCAGGAGGATGTCACTGAGCTTAAACTTAGAGATAGTAACCCAGGGCAACACCCACGTCTATAGGACGTCACAGAGATTAATCTTACAGATGGCAACCCAGGGAAATACACACTGTGGAATAGGGGTACAGCATTTGAGGTTAATCTTAAGGATGGTCACCCAGGGCAACACCCACTGTGACGTTAGGAGGAAGACACAGTGGTTACGCTTAATGATGGTAGCCCAAGGCAACATCCACAGTGGGATCAGGCTGAAGACACTGAGGTTGCACTTAATGATGGTAACACAGGTCAACACCCATTGTGGGTTCAAGAGGAAGACATTGATGTTACACTTAATGATGGTAACCCAGGGCAACAGCCATTGTGGCATCAGGAGGAAGTCACTGATGTTATGCTTAACGGTGGTAACTCAGGGCAACAACTAATGTGGTGTCAGGCAGAAATCAGTCGAGTTAAACTTAAGGATGATAACCCAGGTCAATACCCATTTTGGCATCAGGAGGAAGTCACTAATGTTACCCCTAACAATGGTAAACCAGGATAGCACCCAATATGGTGTCAGGCAGAAGGCACTAAAGTTACCATTAATGATGGGAACCCACGACAAGACCCATTGTGGCATCAGGGGGATGTCACTAAGTTTATGGTTAGTGACAGTAACCCAGGGCAACGCCACCTGTGGCATCATGAGGAAGTCACTAAGGCAACACCCATTGTATCATCAGGAGGAAGACTCTAAATTTATGCTTGAAGATGATAAACCAGGGCAACCCCCATTGGGATTTCAGTAGAAAGTCATGGAGGTTAAGCTTAAAGACAGTAGCCCATGGCAACCCCCATCCTGTTGTCAGGAAGAAGTCACCTACGTTAAGCTTAAAGGTGGTAACCCAGGAAAACACCTACTGTGGGGTCAGGATGAAGACACTGAGTTTATGCTTAATGATGTTAACCCAGGGCAAAACTCACTGTGACATCAGAAGGAAGTCAATAAATTTATGCTTACAGATGGTAAACGAGGGCAACTCCCATTGTGATGTTAGAAGAAAGTCACCAACGTTAAGCTTACAGATAGTAACCCAGAAAAATCCCCATTGTGATGGCAAGAATAAGCCACTAAGGTTAAGGTTAATCTTAAAGGAGGTAACCTAGGGTAACACCCATTGTGAAGTCAGGATGAAGTCACCGAGTAAAGCTTAAAGATGGTAAACCAGGGCAACCCCATTGTTATGTCAGGAGGACATCACTGAGGTTAAGCTTACATATAGTAACCCAGGGCAATACCCACTGTGGCATCAGGAGGATGTCACTGAGGTTAAGCTTACATATAGTAACCCAGGGCAATACCCACTGTGGCATCAGGAGGATGTCACTGAGGTTAAGCTTAATGATGGTAATGCAGGGCAACACCCACTGTGACAACAGCAGGACATCACTGAGGTTAATTTAATGACGGAACCCCCGTCATTAAGGAACACCCATTGTGGTATCAGAAGGAAGTCACTAAGGTTACCCTTAAAAATGGTAACCAAGTGCAACACCTCTTGTTGCGTCAGGAGGAAGTCACTAATGTTTCACTTAATGTTTGGCAATAACTATTTTGGCGTCAGGAGGAAGTCACTTAAGGTTACCATTAATAATGGAAATCGATGGAAACAATGTGCCATCAGGAGGACGTCACTTAGATTAGGCTTAAGGATGGTAACCCAGGACAAAGTCAGTAAGGTTACCATTAAGAAAGGTAACCCAGGGAAACACCCTTTGTGGCACCAGGAGGAAGTCATTCAGGTTACGCTTAACAACGGTAAGCCAGGGCAACACCCATTGCGGGGTCGAGAGGACGTCACTGAGATTAGGCTTAAGGAAGATGACCCAGGGCAACACCCACTGTGGCATCAAGAGGAGAACACTGAGGTTAAGCTTTTGGATGGTAACCCAAGTCCACACCCACCTTGTGGTCAGGATGAAAATACTGAGGTTTTGCTTTATGATGGCAAACCTTGGCAGCATCCACTGTGGGGTTAAGAGTAAGATACTGAGGGTATGTTTAATGATGGTAACCCAGGGCAAAATCCACTGATGCATCTGGAGGACATAACTGAGGTTACACTTAACAATGGTAGTCAAGGGCAACACCCACTGTGGCATCAGGAGGCCGTCACTGATGACAGTAACCTAGGACAACACCCATTTTTGCATCATGAGGAAGCCACTAATGTTACGAATGATGATGTTAACCCAAGGCAACATCAATTATGGCATAAAGAGGAAGTCACTGTGGTCAAGCTTAATTTCTGTAAGCCAAGGCAACACCCACTGGGACATCAGGATGACATCACAGAGGTGAAGCTTAACACCAGTAACCCACGGTAACATCCACAGTGGCTTCAGGAGGTAATGCTTAATGATGGTAACACAGGGCACATACATTGTGGCACCAGGAGGAAATCACTAAGGTTATGCTTAATGATGGTAACCCAAGACAACATTGTGATATCAGGAGCAAGTCACCAAGGTAAACCTTAAAGATGTTAACCATGGGAAACACCTATTGTGATGGCAGGAAGTAGTCACTGAAGTAAAGCTTAAAGATGATAACCTAGGGCAAAAACCACTGTGGTATCAAGATGATGTCACTGAGGTTAAGCTTACACGTTGTACCCCAGGGCAGAACCCCATGTGGAGTCAGGACGATGTCACTGAGGTAAGGCTTAGAGATGGTAGCCTAAGGCAACACCCATTGTGTCATCAGGAGGATGTCTCTGAGCTTAAACTTAAAGGATGTTAACCCAGGGCCACACCCACAGTGGCAACAGGAGTACAACACTGAGGCTAAGATTACACATGGAAACCCAGGGCAACACCCACTGTGGCATCAGGAGGATGTTACTGAGAATAAGCTTACACATGGAAACTCAGAACCACCCATCACTGTGGCATGTGGAGGATGTCGCTGAGGTTAAGTTTACAGATGGTAACCCAGGGCAACACCCACTGTGAGGTCAAGAGGATGTCACTGAGGTTTAGCTTAACGACGGTAACCCAAGGCAACACCCACTGTGGAATCAGGAGGAAGTCACTGAGGTTAAGCTTAATGTTAGTAACCCAGGGAAACACCCACTGTGGCATCAGGAGGAGGTCCCAAAAGTTAAGCTTAATGACTGTAACCCGGGGTAACACCCAGTAGGCAGGTGGAGGAAGTCACTGAGGTTAAGATTAAGAACAGTAAGCCAGGCAAACATCCATTGTGGCATGAGGAGGAATTCACTAAGGTTATGCTTAATGATGGTAACCCATGGCAACATTCATTGTGGCATCAGGAGGAAGATACTTAAGTTACGCTAAATGTCAGTAACCCAGGAAAACATCCATAGTGTTGTCAGAGAAAAGTACTGAGTTTAATCTTAAAGATGGTAACCTAGGGAAACACCAATTATGATATCAGGAAGAATTTACCGAGGTAAAACTTAAAGATGGTAACGTAGGGCAATATTTACTGTGAGGTCAGGAGGACATCATGGAGGTTAAGATTATAGATGGTAACCCAGGGTAACACCCACTGTGGTATCAAGAGAAAGTCACTGAAGTTAAGCTTAAGGATGGTAACCCAGGGCCACACCTACATTGGCATCAGGAGGACGACACTGAGGTTAAGCTTACAGATGGTAACCCAGGGAAATGCCCACTGTGGCATCAGGAGGACATCACTGAGGTTAAGCTTAATGATGGTAACCCATGGCAGCACCAACTGTTGTGACAGGAGATAGTCACTGAGCTTAAGATTACCAACAGCAACCCATCACAACATCCACTGTGGCATCAGGAGGACGTCACAGAGGTTAAACTTACAGATGGTAACCCAGAGCAACATACAATATGGCATCAGGGGGATGTCACTGAGGTTAAGCTTAAGGATGATAACCCAGGACCACACCTACACAAGTATCAGGAGGACATCACTGAGGTTAAGCTTACAGATGGTAACCCAGGAAAGGTCCACTGTGGAGACAGGAAGATCTCACTTTGGTTAAGAGTAATTATGGTAACCCAGGGCAAAATCCACTGATGCGATAGGAGTTTGTCACTGAGGTTAAACTTAACAATAAACCAGGGCAACATGCACTGGAATGTCAGGAGGACATCACAGAGGTTAAACTTTCAGATGGTAACCCACAGCAACACACGGTGTGGCATCAGGGAGATGTCACTGAGATTAAGCTTAAAGATGCACTCAGTGCAACCACCATCTGGCATAAGGAGGAAGACGCTGAGGTTACACTTAAAGATGGTAACACAGGGCAACACTCACTGTGGTGCCAGGAGGATGTCACTGAGGTTAAGCTTAAGGATGGCAACTCAGGTCAACACCCATTGTGGCATCAGGAGGAAGTCACTAAGGTTACCATTAACGACAGTAATCCAGGGCAACACCCATTGTGGCTTGAGGAGGAAGTCACTAAGATTATACTTAGTGACATTAACCCAAGGTAATACCCACAGTGGTGTCATGAGGAAGTCACTAAGGTTACAATTGACTAGGTAACCCAGGGCCTCACCCATTGTGGTGTCTGGAGGAAGTCACTAAAGTTATGCTTAAACATTGTAAACCAGGGCAACACCCATTGTGATGGTAGGAGGAAGCCCCAAGGTTAAACTTAAAGATGGAATAACAGGGAAACACCCATTGTCAAGTCAGGAGGAAGTCACTAAGGTTAAGTTTAATCTTAAAATTAACCTAATCTTAAAGATGGTAACCAAGAACAACACTCATTGTGATGTCAGGATAAAGTCACTGAGGTTAAGTTTAAAGATGGTAACCAATGGCAACACCCATTGTGAAGTCAGAAGGATGTCCTAAGGTTAAGCTTAAATACGGTAACCCAGGTAACCCAAACACTAATTGTTCTGGCAGGAGGAAGTCACTGAGCTTAAGTTTAAAGATGGTAACCCATGCAACACCCTTTGTGAAGTCACGAGAAAGTCACATAACACAGGGTAAGACCCATTGTTATATCATTTAAAAATCACTGAGGCTAAGTTCAAAAATGGTAACTCAGGATAACATCCACAGTGGTGTTAAGGGGAAGTCACTGAACTTAAGCTTAAGGATTGCAACCAAGGACAACACCAACTCTAGTGTCAGGAGTAAGACACTGAAGTTATGCTTAATGATGCCAACCCAGGGAAACATCTGCTAGGGCATCTGGAGGATGTCACTGAGGTTGTGCTTAATGACAGTAACTCAGGGCCACAGCCACTGTATCATCAGGAAGATGTCACTGAGGTAACACTTAAGGACAGGAACCCAGGTCAACACCCATTGTGGTGTCAGGTGGAAATCAATAAGCTTACCGTTAACAACGATAACCCAGGACAACACCCACTGTGGCATCAGGAGAAAGTCACTAATGTTACCAAAATGACGGTAACCTAGGGCAACACCCATTGTGGCCTGAGGAGGAAGTCAATAAGGTTAGGCTGAGTGACAGTAACGCAGGGCAACACTGATGTTTGCATCATGAGGAAGTCACTAAGGTAATGATTGACAACAGTAAACCAGGGCAA
>CAUYON010115618.1:0-10176 GCA_963573935.1 Arctocebus calabarensis | reverse complement strand
GGGCCCTAGACAATGCTTAAAGTCCTCCACACTCTTGCCCAAGTTCTCCCAAGGTAGTTCAACTGAGTGCCAAGTCCAAAAAAAATCAAAACAGCTCACAGTTAAGGCCTTTTCAGTTTGCAATCTCACTGCTGCTGTACTTACAGCTGCTGGTGGGATTAGACTAAATAAACACATGCAACCACTTGCCAGTTCCCCACTGCTTTTGTCCTCCTCATGGGGTCCAGAAATCTCTCACTGACTCCCTGTGTCCTCAAAGGGATGTTTCTGGGCAGATCCCACTAGCCAGAGATGCCTGGACTCTTCTCTCCCCCGTCTCACTGTGCTCAGTTGCAAAGAAGCTGTTACTCAGCTGCCATCTTGCTCTCCCCCACCTTGATTTAAAGTTTTAATTAAAAATTTCAAGAACATGTCTATGCTACATATAGTTTTTTGATTAACCATATCTATGATTGAAATTGCATTGTTTAGGTATCTGGTCCTATCAAGATTCCAGAGTCTACAACTTTCTAATTGCAGACAAAATACCCTTGGGAATGAGGACATCTGGAGAAAGATTCAGTCCTAGTTTTTCTTCCTATTTTTAATCTCTATATCCATTGTGTCCGTCTCAGGCTAAAAAAAAAAAATGCTTAAAACTTCTCAATCTAATATAAAAGTAAATTGGCTTGACACCCATAGATCAGTGGTTAAAGTGTGGCACATACACCGATGCTGGCAGGTTCATACCCTGCCCGGGCCTGCTAAACAATGACAACTGCAACAAAAAAATAGCTGGCTTTGTGGCAGAGGCCTGTAGTCCCAGCCACTTGGGAGGCTGAAGCAAGAATTGCGGTGAGCTGTGATTCCACGGCACTCTACCAAGGGCAACAAAGTGAGACTCTGTCTCAAAAATAAGTAAGTAATAAAAATAAAAAAATAAAATAAAAATAAAGAAGAAATTCTCACTTTAGCTATCACCCCGACTTTCTCTTTCCCTTTATCACAATACTTCTAGAAGATATATATGCTAACTTCCTCCTCTTCTTTACTTCCTCACCACACACTACTTTTTAACCTCCTGCAATCTAGCTTTCACTTTGATCATTACACGGAACCTGTTGTCTCAAAGGTCTCAAAGGACTTCTTACTTGCTAAAACCCTCCATCCTGCTTGTTCCTCACCCTCCTCAACCTCTCCTAGCCTTTGACTTTTAGAAGTCATCTCACTTTCCATCTGTCTGTCTCTCTCTCTGTCTCTTTCTCTTTCTCACTCCAGCCCTATATTCTAGGTCACTCATCTTCCTTCTTTTTCCTTCTTCCCTTATCATTCTTTCTTCTGTGGTTCTTGCCTCCTTGTTCTCTAAAGACTAGACACCCAATGAGAGCCTGTGACTCCCTGCAAGACCTGCTGTCTGCCTGTGTCTCCAGTCTCATGTGTACCCTGGTCCCCTTCACTCACTGTGCACCAGTTAGATGGATCTCTCAGTTCCCCTTATGGGCCAACCTCCTTATTGCCTTACGGCCTGTTTCCTCTACTTAGGACACTCCTTTGCTCTCCACCCCCGGTCCCTACACCCTTCACTTGGCTATTTCCAACTCAACTTTCAGATCTCAATTTCATATCACTTCTTCGGAATGACTGTCCCTACATGCCTTCCCTCCACACACACCACACTAACCAGTTTCCCCATTTTTCTATTTCAGGAATAGTTTTATTTTCCTTCAAATAACTTGCATAGTTTAAAATCAAAAACTTCAATTGTATTTTTATTTGCTTAAATAAACTTTCTCTCCAGATCACAATTTCCATGAGGGTAGGAACCATGTCAGTTTTGCTTAAGCACTCTGTACTTAGCACACAGCACAATCCTTGAAATAATAGGTAATAAATATATGTTGAATAAATCAATGAGCAAAGTGCTTTCTTCAGGCCAGGAATGAACGTAAGTACTTTACATTTGTCACCCCATTTTTATTCTCACAACAACCCTGTGCTGAGGTTCATTTTCACATGAGGAAACTGAAGCTTATAGAGACTGAGTAATACAACCAAGGTATCACAGAAAAATGAGAGCAGCGATCAAGGCATGAAGATACCCAGAGGAAACTTACATGGATATTACCAAGGTGAGGAAGCCAATCTGAAAAGGCTACTACTGGATGATTCCAATTATATGGCATTCTGGAAAAGGCAGAACTGTGGAAGCAGTAGAAAGATCAGTGCTTGCCAGGGGTTAGGCAGAGCGAGGGATGAACAGGCAGAGAACAGAGGATGTTTAAATGTGAAAATACTCGGCATGATACCGTGATAATAGATACATGTCATAAGTTTGTCCAAACTCATAGAATGCCCAGCACCAAGACTGTCCCTAATGGGAACTATGTCTAGGTGGGTTCATCACTTGTAAAAGTGCATCCCTCTGTTGGGAGAAACTACTAATATGGAAGGTTGTGTGTGTGGTGGGGGGGTAGGAAGCATGTGAAACATCTCTGTTCCTTCTGCGAAATTTTTCTATGAACTTAAAACTGCTCTAAAAAACAAAATCTTTATTTAAAAAAATGAAAGTAGAGCTAGGATTTGGAAACATATTTGACTTTATGTAGGACTTCTCAATTATATTATATTGCTTCCTAGTTGACAAATCTAATGCATTCATTTTCCAAAACCTCCTTCTCGGGTCCTATTTCCTCTTGTCTGTTTCTGAGGTTTCTCTGTGGCCTCCTCCCAGGGTGCATTTCAAGCTGGACCATGGTGTGCGGTGGGGAATGGCGGCCGTGGTGGGTGCAGCTTTCCTTTTCTGATACGCATTTCCGAGGAGCCCTCAGGAAACCCAGGAGGCAGGAAAACCACAGTTCCCTCTGCCTATGCTCGTGTTTCCCATCCCCTGAGGCTCTGGGCTGCCCCCCTGTACGGCCACACTCGGGCTTCGCTCCCTGCCCACATGTGTGCATTCTAGCCCCTTTCCCCGACAACGCAGTATTTGTCCTGGAAAACATTCACAATAGCATGCTAAGTGGGGGGAGGGGAGAGGAGAAGATGTAATATTGTGCAAAGAATTGTTAGCAATTGAATTGCGCTTCCCCAAATTCATATGTCCCGCCCCCCCATACCTCAGAATATGACCTCATTTGAAAGTAGGATCATTGTAGATATAATTAATCAAGCTAAGAGGAGGTTATAATGGAGTAGGCTGGGCCCTAATCCAGAATGACTGCTGTGCTTAATCCAAGAACGGCATGTGGAGAGACAGACAGACACACGGGGATGACACCCATGAAGAGGAAAGCGGAGATGGGGGTGGAGCAGCAGAAGCCAAGGAAAGCCAAAGGTTTCCAGAAACTCCAGAAACCAGGAGACCGGCCTGGAACAGAC
The DNA here is from genome assembly GCA_963573935.1 of Arctocebus calabarensis. NCBI lineage: Eukaryota > Metazoa > Chordata > Mammalia > Primates > Lorisidae > Arctocebus > Arctocebus calabarensis. Next base: position 6,822 of record CAUYON010115618.1, on the reverse strand, counting down.
TTCCCCTCCCCACCCACACAAGGGACAAACTGCCAAGGCCTTCATCTCGGACTTCAGGCCCCATAACTATGGGACAATAAATTTCTGTTGCTTACACCACTCTAACAGGCTCCTAGAAATAACATAATAGCAATTTTGTAAAGCCACACAAACTCATATGTATTATGGGTTGTCCTCCTAAACACACACACTTAGAAAGGATGAAAGGAAATGGATTTTAAAAGTTAACAGTGATTCTTTGGGGCTGGAGGATGAAGGATGATTTTGCTTTGTACTTTTCTCAGTTCTCTTACCTCGTTATTATTTTATGTATTATTACATAGACAAATTCCTGGGCCTCTGTTTCCCCATCTGTAATTTGAGAACAGCCATCCCAATCTTCCAGCGTTGTGAGAACCAAAGTGCCCAACTCATACAATAGGTCAGTTGGTGTCCCTAGAATAGGAGAAAGTGTGAAAGAAGTAAAGAAGGTCGCAACCTCCTCTGCCCTTCACCACTGCTGCTAAGCAGGGCACCAGGAAGCTGCTCACTCAACCTCTGTGCAGTGGGGGAGCAGGCTGGCAGTCTTGGGTTTGGGGATCAGCACAGAAAGGTCGAAAGTTTGGCGCGGTGGCTCATGCCTGTAATCTCAGCCCCATGGGAGTCCGAGGCGGCTGGATTGCTTGAGCTCAGGAGTTTCAAGTCAGACTGAGAAAGGGTGAGACCCTATCTCTCCTATAAATAGAAAAACTAGCCGGTGTTATGGCAGGCCCTACAGTCCCAGCTACTCAGGAGGCTGAGGCAAGCCGATCCCTTAAGCCCAAGAATTTGGGGTTGCTGAACTATGACACCACAGCAGGCACTCTATCCAGGGTAACAGAGTGAAACTCAGTCTTAAAAAAAAAGAAGAAGAAGAAAGGTTGAAAGTTTGATTGGACGAAAGTTGATTCTAAACAGCTTAACCTATTTTGGCTACTTAGTGTGGGGTGGGGCCTGATGGGGCAACTGAAAAGGACAGACGGACCAAGGCAGAGCAGAACACGGCCAGGAAGCCGAATCACTCCCTGGGACGGGAAGCCGCCCTGCCTCCCCATTTCTTCTCTGGATGGGTGGGTGCAACATAACTTACTTATCATTTTCCACAGCTCATGGGAAGATGTTCTTTCCCCAGGAGGCGTGTTCCCCAAACATCCCTCCTTCTGGCCATATCTATGATAAACTGCTCTTTCCAGAGGACTGTTAGGGCAATCATTACCAAAACATGTAGCCTTCCCCTGACAGGGAAGGTTAATTGTTTTGCATCTTGATTTAACCTTTTGTAATTTCACGTTAACCTTTGGTCTCCAGAAAAACTGGGTTATCTTGCCTCTTCTTGCTCAGTTGTGTGCTCTCTGTCCTCATTCTAAATCCCAGCCACTAACTTGGGGAAGAACTGGGTCCCCACAAACAACATTCACACTTCATCGCTTTAGGGGAGAGCAGTAATTCCCTTTCCCTCTCACCTTGTCAAAATCAACATCTTCATTCATTCCAAATTTTATAGCTAAAAGATTATATAGCAAGGAGAGAAACATTTATAATATTAAATAGTGAAATGGACAGGGCACAAAAATTGCATGTAATTTATGCTTCGATGTGAAAAAATGAGCAAAAAGATACACATACACAACAAGGAAAATAAAACTGGAAGAAAACAAGCTAAAACATTAATAATGGCTATAGTAAAGTACTGAGATTGTAGATTTCTTTACTCTCTCTCTCTCTTTTTTTTTTTTTTGGACACAGTCTTACTCTGTCACTTGGGTAGAGTGCCATGGCATCACAGCTCAGAGCAATCTCAAACTCTTGGACTCAAGAGATCCTCTTGCCTCAAGTAGCTGGGACTATAGGTGCCTGCACCACCACACCCAGCTAGTATTTCTGTTTTTACTAGAGACAGGGTCTCACTCTTGCTCAGGCTGGTCTCTAACGCCCGAGCTCAAGCGATCACCCACTTCAGCCTCCCAGAGTCCTGAGATTACAAGCATGAGCCACTGCTCTCGCTTTCTCTTTGCCTAAAAATTTTAATGTGAAGAAAAATAATTTCATTATTGTGAAACAGACATAGGCATGTTAGGTGGCAGCTTGGCAGGCAATCATGAATCAGGTAATGCAGTTGGTTGAGCCAAATTGGCAATTTGTAAAGAACTCTATTTGGCTGGTTAAAAGATGCCCCAAACCTGATAGAAAAGAATTTCAGAAGATTGCCATGGCAACAGCGATAGGATTTGCTATGATGGGATTCGTTGGCTTCTTTGTGAAACTGATCCATATCCCTATTAATAACATTATTGTTAGTGGCTGAATACGTTTTGAAAAGTGTTTTTCATCTTAAGGACTGGTGAAAAACTGAGGATTTGAGAAGTTCATGGAATAAAAGTTTGCCTATATATTTTGTCATTGTTTTTCTTCCAAGATGTTTCCTATTTCTAAATTAAAATAATTTCAAAGTTAAATAAAGGAAACAGACATAGTAAAATCAGGTAAGGGGCAGATGAATAACAGAGTTTGCTTAAAAAAAATCAGGAAAGCTAGTTGTAGATAACGTTTCATGGAAGTAGATACAGGTATCTGTCAGGCCAGCCCAATATGTGTGAACTGGAGAAACTTGCTACAGGTCTCCTACATAAGGCACGTAATCATTGTCACCAATTGTCTACTCTGAGAATGGCCAAAAGGAAGAGCAAAACAGGGGAGACTTCAAACCTGTGGGCGTTTGAAGGGAGCTGGGAGGTTAAGAGTCCAGACACATTTGAGGTTTGGGGCTGTAGAGAGAGAGAATGGAGAAAGTACTAAACTTGGGGATTTCTGGAAAGTGCTTCAAGCATGTCATGGTGAAGCTGTGATACTGTTTATTTTTAGAAGTCCTGTTGAGAGGAGCATCTTTCACCTCTCACTAAATTAGCTATGCTCCTTGGAACCATGGACATCTTTCTGCTGTAACAGCAATAGGATCAAAGCACGTGTTTAGAACGAGAAGTGAAAAACACCAGATGTGAGCAAAACCACAAGGGGAATTTCAGATAGGCAGCATGCACCAGATGACCCAGTTTGGAATGTGGCCCAGGCCCCGGGACAGCCAGACCCTCTAAGGACCAGGCTGGACAGACAGAGGTTATTGATTCCAATTTAAGCCAAATGTTGCTCGCTAACTTGATCCGTGACCTTGTTTAAGCCTTCGGTCTCCTCTAAACCACTTTCACCATCTGCAAAATGCAAGGATTGCTCATTTACTCTCAGGGACAGCTAATGGAAACCACGTTAAAAAGTACAGATGGACTGAGGCATGATCTTATAACCTTGAAGACAGGTGGTACAGTTGCATTTCAGTCTATAAATAACTATAATATACACGCACTTAGTGACAGGGTATAGATACACATATTTTATGGAAAGAATGTATATAAAAATATGGGATTAAACATGGTGTCCCATCAATTCACAGAGTAAATAATTTGCATGTTGACAATTAAAGGGGTACAAAAAGACATACTTTTTTTTCTTACACATAGATCTGTAGGACTCCAAAGTCAAATAAAAGCATGCAGTCACATATAGTCCTGAATAAACGTTAGTATAGACTGGAGCTTACGCTTCGAACTCCAACTCTCTTTACCCCTTAGTTGGTGCCTTGCTTTCCTAATCTGTAAAATGGGGATAATACTAATACCTACCTCACAGACTTGTTGCTGAGATTAAATAGAGTAATAGATCCAAGAGCTAAGAAGAGTGCTGAGTGGATATTCTGGTTATTGCTGTCTTCCAAAACCTTTGATGTGGACTTTAAACTTGTCTGCATTTCTTTACTTTGTTTCTGTTTTCTCATCCAATTGTTTCCCACATTTTTGCTCAATTGGAGAATATTTCCTGTCTTATTCATCTCTGTAGGACACTACTCCCCCCAGACTGTAAAATGGCCTCACTCTCTCCCCATCAAAGTCACTACTTCATTCCTGGTTACATCAACTTTGAATCGATCTCTACATTGACCCCACCAGCAGAAATCAACGAAGCATTACTGATTCTCCCACTGCCCCCGCTCCCTGGCTTCACACATAGCAGGGTGTCCTCTTTGCCACAGGAGATGCTCCACTGAAGACTTTAGAAGCACGTTTTCCTCCTCTAACAGAAGAAGTTGTCAGTCGTGGTGTCACAGGGTGAGATGGGGAATCACCTTGGGGTCACTGGGCATGGCTGTCTTTAGGAGGAAGGTGTGGAGAGAGGATTCTTGGGTACAGTAGAAATGCCACCCAGCCCCTAACCTTTGGAAAGAAGCTGTTGTCCTTTGGAGAGGAAAGTGTTGCAGTTCTGAGGCCAGGAGGGGAAGATGCTGGGATTCATCTGAGGTTTCACGTAGCCAGGAAGAGAGTCTATATGAGAACGGGATTGGGTGGGGAACTAACGACTCTAGCAGTGAGAGTTGGGGCATTTTGGACTCAGCCCTCTCAGGGTCTGATATGAGCAAAACTAAGTTAATTTTTAGGGAGTCATTTTCTCTAAGGTACTAATGTGAATGACTTTTGGTATTATGGAAAGAGCAGAAAGAGGACACAACCTCTCTCCCTTCCCCTTTTATATAAAGCTAAAGCCTAAGAGAATGCAACAATAAGTAAAACACGGTCCCTGCTCTCAAGGCGCTGATACACATGATTTAGGCAGATTTCAGTTGCTAACGGACGTTTGCTCCAGGTTCTCCTAATTATCATTCCTATTGATTTACCTTGTCCTATTCATTTACTTAACATGTAGCTATTGGACACTTAGTATGTGAGAGGCTCTGGGCTAGCCTATGGATGCAACAACAAAAAACCAAATGGTATCTTTACAGAGTATCACTGTAGAGAAGGTGGTGAATTCATAGGTACCTGTTTGACAACAAAGAAGTAACTCTAGGATTCTTTCCGTCCTCCACGGAGTGGGGTGTCGCCAATGTGCTTTCCTCTTCCAGACATCATGCATTCAAGTTAGTTTACTTTTTATGTGAGCCCAACTTCAGAGAACAAGAGGGAAAATGACATTCAGTCCAGCAATGACAAGTGGTCAGTAGCTCTGCACCCTGTGCTCATGCTCAGCCTTCTCAGGAACGGAGTAGCTTTTATCCTCTGCCCTGATTCTGTAGCAATGCTTCCCCCAACCTTCCTGATGCCGCAACCCTTTAATACAGCTCCTCCTGTTGTGATGACCCCCAACCAGAAAATTATTGTCGTCGTTACTTCATAACTGTAATTTTTGCTACTGTTATGAATCGTAATGTAAATATCTGATGTCGCGACCCACAGGTTGAGAACTGCTGGTAGAATCTTTTAAATATATGTTTGGGAAATATCTTTGATTATTAATAAACAATATTAAATAACTAAAGTTAAAGTCAATTATATAAATATTAAGCTTCCAAGGATGGAAAGGAAAAGGGGCTTCCAAGAAAAAAATTCTTTTCTTATTAGAAGAAGCATTAAAGATGAAGCCAAGTGTTACATTTCCATTGATGGCAACAAAACTACCTCACATTAGTATAATATCAGGGTATACAGCAAATGTAATAGCTCACTAAATAATAGTGTATTGAATCTTTTCAGGGCTTCTGCCTTCATAAGAGTAAGACCCCAAGGCCTGGAGAAGAGGCTCATTGAAACAGACTAAGCCAACTAAATACTGATTAGTGGTGCCCAAAGAACAGAATTCACTTCCTATTAGAATAGAAAAGAGCACTGTAGACTGTACTGGATAAATTGTATGGGTGTAACATTTGGAATCAGGTGGTCTGAGCTCAACTCTCCACTCGTGTTCCTGTTTTGCACCTGTTTGGCCTTCGGCCATTTGGCTCTTTGCTCCTCTGTTTTCTGAGTTCATGATACAGAAGAATATTCCTATCTGTAGGTTTCCTGTAAATTGAGTAAAGTGACGTAAGGAAAGTGCTTGGTGCAGAGTCGGCCCTGCATTCTTCTTTTCATTTTACAGAAAAGGAAGCCAAGCCTGGAGGACGGAGCTAACTAGCCTGAGGGCCCACAGTTAACCATTGCCAGGCCTGGGTTATAGCCCTGCTTCTTGCTTCTCAGCTTCCAGTCCCGGGGGCTTTCTATTGTTTCCAAAATGGGGCTGAAGATATTATTATTGAAAATGTGTTTGCTTCTACTTGTCTAAAGCTGAAATGAAGTAAAAAAGAGAGAAGAAGGCTGAGGCCGGGTAAGAGGTGTTGAGAAACGGATTTAGTCTGCTGGTTTTGCATTACTTTCCTGAGTTTACAGCACCCAAGCTCACCCCACAGACGGTGGGGGGAAGTGGCAGAGCATGGCCAACATGGGATTAAAAATTGTGTCACATCAACCCACAAAGTAAATAATCCACCTGTCCACAGCTGAAGGCGGAGTGACATGGTACTTTCTGCTCTCACACTTAGTTCTCAGGACCCTCCCAGACCTAAGCTTCCAGAAGGTCCCACCTGAGCCTTCTCTTTGGAGTTCTGGGCTTGCTGATGTGTGGATTTGGCAGAGAAATGCAAATTAAAGAGAATGTACATGAAAATCACTTGTAACCTGAAAATAATTTCAGCGTGGGATTCGTGTTTCAAATGAATAAAAGAGCCCCAGGCCAGGAACAGGATGCCTGCCTGCTTCCCTGACTAGCCGAGGGACCCAGAAGAGGGAGCGTCTGTTTTGTCACTTATAAAATACCATCAAATAGTCACTGGCCACATTTTGTTTTCCTTTATCCTTATAAGAACTTCAAGAGGTCACCCTACTCTTCCCCTCTTCCAGGCGCAGAAATTCAGGCTTCGAGACAGTGTGACTTGTCCAGCATCACTCA
>CAUYON010115617.1:0-18349 GCA_963573935.1 Arctocebus calabarensis | reverse complement strand
CTCATAAGCTAAAAAAAGAAATGGTGCATCTTAGCAGGGTTCTGGTGAAACTTATTAAAGGCAGAGTATCAATGTCTTTATATAGTGATCAAGAAAATGCCATGAAGGCTATCTGTAACAGTACGATCAAAATATTTCTGACTGTATATGAAGCACATTGTGCCCTATGAATGCACCAATGTACACAATTATGATTCAATAAAATTATTGAAAAAAAAGAAAGAAATGGTCAGGGTATGATGTTTGTAATATCTAAAAACATCACAATAAGCAAAGCCAGCCTCAAATACTCCACACGCAGCCACAGGCCACAGATTGAACACCCCTGGAACAATAACTGAATAGTGTATGTAAATACTCCAGTGACTTACATTATGGTAAAAGTAGACTTGCAAAATGAATCATAAATTCATTTGCTATTTTTAACATAGGTTGTATTTTAAGTGAGTTGCTTTATTTCTAATGAATACATGCAAGCATTATGCCTACCTTAAGTTTGTGACTAATACGTAGTACTTGAATTCATGCTCTTTAAATATACAATGCCAAACTTCAGTTATTTGAGGAGAGTAATTGCAATTTCTGCCACGTGCCTTGCCACCTATGTAATTACCTATTTAATACATGTAATAATATGTACAAATTGTCTTATTTTTAGCTTATTTATATTGAAGGAGATAACACATAACACCACCAAAAGTGACAATCCTATATCAGCTACCAGAAACTGGAGGTAAGAGCAAATATAATCTCAATGCAAACAAAATAAAGGGGTATATTTAAAATAAATAATGAAATGCAAATGTGACTAAAGCTAGTTGAATATTTTGAAAGAAAAAAATAATTATAACTGCCAACATACTCTTGAATGAGAATACTTTTTATAAGTAGTTTGAGAGATACTCAGCTCAATATTGTTCAGCTTTTTTTTTAAGTTCTATATTAGTGAATCCATTAATATTTTTGGAGCTCCTTCTCAGAGTCAGTCCTTCTTATAGTCATCAGTAAAATAATTCTAATTCAGCTTTTTAGTTTTAAGACTTACCAGCATGCGGACAGACATCCAATTCACTTGTTTATGTAGTTCTCATTGTGGAGACAAGACACTGAGCTCTCCATTCTGCTTGTTCTTCCTAATCACATGGCTGGATTGATATAGCAGCTGATTTGATCGACTGAATTCAAGTAAATAAAAAGTGCCCCAAATTATACAGGCTGATTTTGTGGCCAGTCTTGCCTTTTAGAAACATTTTTAATGATCTCCTACATCCTTATCTCTGAAAACCATGGAAGCCTCTTGTTCCAGAAACAGTAGCTAAAGCTGGAGAAAATCTACCCAAATTGTGGCACAAACAAGACATAAATTTTCCTTGTGATAGGGTATTTATAATTTGAAGTATGTTTATTACAGCAGCCTATCTTGGGCTCACCTTAATGTAGGCAGAAAGGAAAATACTATGAAAGAGCCTTTTCTGACCCTAATAGATTCTGGCAACTAATTGATGACTAAAATGACATAAGTGATTGTCATTCAACAAATGTTGCTTTAAGAAAGCAAAAATGATTTCCATAATATATTCTTCTGGATGTCAAACTATTTATTAATTCTACTTTATAATAGGAAAGGGTTTCTTTCTTACTAAACACTTCCCCAGGTTTTTGAAAGTTCATATGAAAAACATTACTCTTGTTTACAAGTGTATATTCATAATATTTTTAAAATATTCAGATGAATCAATAATGAGACAACAAGGTTTTCATTTTGACAGTTTTGGGTTAATTGAATAAATGTCTGAGATTAGAGGACATATAGGGCCTTGGGTTTTTTTACATCTAATATAATGATTAAATAATAATTATGGCTAAACTTATTAAGCAAAATAATTCTAAATGATTTAATCAATATCCACCTATTTGATTCACAGTGTAACTTTACAAAGTAGGTACTATGAATAATCCCATTGTATGGCCACGAAACTTGACTATTTATGTGATTAGTAAATTGAAGGGCCCAATTCCAGAGGTGCACTCTTGACGCAAACTTGTTCTTCAGCCCCAGAGGGTGTTAAATGTGAATCTGAGTCTATAGCACAGAAGCACTTCCTGGGTGTCTGCATAAACTTTCACTATAAAAATGCCCCATTTGACGTGTTTATGATCTTTATGGGCTCCGTTATGAAATATAGCTTCCAATTACTCATTTTCAGCAAATTAATGTGAGTTAATCTTTTGCCAAATAAACTTATCATTTTTATATGGATTTTGGATTACTCTCCATTTATCATATAGGACAATTTTCAACAAGTTTTGATTATGTGATCCATCCAAAGTTATCTCAGAGAGATTGGACCTGGAGCTTGCTGCCTAGCTCTGCTGTTTGAAGCAGAGTTCCAAGGAAGCCAAAAGCAAGAGGCCAATCATTTTAGCTACTTTGACTCTAAGAAATTCAACTCTAACCCCGGAGAAATTTTCTATATCATAAAGATGTGTCACTGACAATAGTTACCATGATAAACTGTAGTGAACATAGGTATAGAAGTAAAACATATAAAAAGTAAATTTCAGGGGCAGAGCCGTGATGATCAACTTAAAGCAGCCTACACACACTTCTCCCTAGGAGAGGGTTGGAAACTGTGAGTAGATGCCCACCTAAGGATATATCCTCTCTTAGAGAGAGCAATGTACATCAATAGACAGGTAATGAGTGATACTCAGAGTGAAAAATGGGGAGAACCACTCTCCAAGATTGGAAGGAACATGAACTCCCTTGATGTAAGGAAAGGATAAAGAAGAGAGTCTCAGGAACCTACAGTCCCCCCCATGGATGCTGCAACTCAGGCTGTGGTGGGACCCCAAACTCCACTCCAGCCTTCCTTGTTGAAATGAGTAGAAACTGTACAGTGAAGTTCCTTCAAAGAGTAAATAAACTCAGCAAGGACACTCTGGCCTGGGTCCGGGGTTGTTGAAGCTGACGCTTCTCTGAGTTCTCGTATTTGGAATGCCCAGTCTACACAAGAATAAGCTTTCTTACAACAACCCCAAAACTGCCCATGTTGGGTCAGAGAGTAAGCAGGGAGACCAGAAGTTCTCATAAGACCTTGGCTTGGAGCCAAGTGATTCTCTCACTGAGGAACTCAGAGTTTGAGAGATTCCATGGTAGTAGTCTCAATGAAATAGAGGAGACAGTTCCTGACCAACACCAGCCTAGTCCATGGGGCCCCACACAGCAACCAATGGAACCAACCCCCTTGCCCCATGAGCCCATATTCCAGATATAGGCCATGCCCCATGGTTACATATGCTGGCTTACAAGCCATGCTGCCACAACCCTGAGTGCCAACTAGCAGAACAAGATTCCTAGACTCACTTGTTGAACAGGGGGTCATATCTCTGTAGCACCATGCAACCCTGCCCCTTCAGTTCATCTTGCCACCATGGATGTGCTAGCAATAAGCTACTCCTGGCCAGATTCTACCTTTACACCTAGATGTGGTTAGAGCAAATGCTTGTAGCTCTGACACCTGTGGCCACCAACTAGATAGTTCTTCCCAGAGGAGAACTCACCCAGGCCCCATCCAAGCTTCCAAAAGTTGCTTTGGGACTAACCCACCACTCCATTAGAACATCCCCCAACAGTGACTCAGGTCCATGATATGCTGGGTACCATCCAAGGTCTTGAAAGCTACCTTCCCATCAACTTCATACCTAGGTGCCTGGCAAGGTCCCACAACCTACACATATACAAGCCAAAATTATTTTCCCACCTCTATGAAGAGAAACTTGTGCAACTCTCTGTGTAACCTTCCAAAAGGAGCTTAAGGACCAACCACAGTACAAACCAATATCCCTCAGTACCAACTTAGACTGTGATAACCATAATAGATCAAGACAATGAAGAAGAGCAACTGTGTTACAGGCTTTCAGTTCTCCCTGCTCCAATCTTCCAGGCCAATACTTTACAGTAGGACACAAAAAGTATCTAGGGACCTTATCTTTTCCTCATTTTGTAGGAAGAATTCCCAGCAAAGAAGAACAGGTCGCTAAGTATCTACCAGCCCTGAACTAAGAGATGAGGTTTCAAATGAGAGGAAATGACAATAAATTCCGGAAACATGAAAAAACAAGCTACTTCAACTCCCCCTAAGTGATCATAACAGATCTACAAAAAGAAATTAACTCAACCAAAAGGTAATTACCAAAATATTAGAATAGAAATGCAGAATGTGAATGTCAAACATGATGAATGGAATTGAAGAGAATGTTAAAAAATAAGTACAAAGAATCCAAAGGATGTTTCAGGAGATAAATGAAAAATAAGATCTTTTTTTTTTTAATGCTAAAGAGATAGACAACCAAAAGGGGAAAAAACAAAATTTAAAGAAATCATAGAGTTATTTAGGGAATTATAAGTTTGAAGACACAGCTTTTTGACTATCACAATTAGTCAAAGATAGAGAAAAAAGGAGAAAAGAACATAGAACAATTACTTAGAGAAATATGGGATGATGTGAAGTGAGTTGATATAGGAATTATAGGTATTTGGAGAGTGAAAAAGAAAAGGAAAAAAATATGGGAAATCTACTGAAAGACTTGTAGACCCTCCCTGGTATCACTAAAAATTAACTTATCCAAATATATGATTATCATTGAAAACTGAGAAGATTTCTAGTCTATGGAGCATATCCAAGACACATAATTACCCACCTACCTGAAGTCAAATTAGGGAGAAAATTCTACAACTGCGAGACAAAAGGAACTATTACCCTACAAAGGAACACACATCAGGCTAACGTCAAATAGCTGAGCCAAAGCCTTTGAAGGAAAGGGTTTAGGACCGTATTTGTTTTTATTCCTAAGACAGAGTCTCCCTTTGTTGTCCTTGCTAGACTGCCCTGGCATCATAGTTCATAGCAACCTCCAACTCTTAGGCACAAACTATTCTCTTGCCTGAGCATCCTGAGTATTTGGGACTACAATGCCCAGCTATTTTCAGAGACGGGTTTCGCTCTTGCTCAGGATGGTCATGAACCCATGAGCTCAATCCCACCTCAGCCTCCCAGAGTGCTAGGAATACAGTGGGACCCTATTTCTAATCTTCTTAAACAGAACGCTATCAGCCATGACATTTGGTTCCTAAAGTACTATGTTTTATAAACTATTGAAAAATAAAAACTCTTCCAGACAAACAAACACTAAGGTAATTTGTCATCACTAGACCTCTCCTACAGGAAATTCTCACAAGGGCATTATACATTCAATAGCACAATAGATTCCAACCAGTGTAAAAATACCTAAAAACCCACAGCTCTTAAAACACAATAGAATAAGAGTGAAAACAAAACAATTCAATATCATCCAATATTATGAACAGAACAGAATGCCAATATCAATACTAACACTTAACATGAACCATTGGAATGCACCATTTAAAAGGCACCGACTGGCTGAATGAAAAACACACCTGTTTACTGCCTCCAATAAATATGCCTACACCATAAGGACTCACAACAACTGAAGGTAAAGCAATAGAAAAAATATTCCATGCAAATAGAAATCAAAAGTGAGTAGGTGTAGATATTCTCATACCAGATAAAATGGATTTTAGATCACCAATTGTTAAAATAAAGACTAAAAGCATTCTTATACAGCAGTAGATGGAGTCATTTAAAAGAAGATATAACAATTCTAAGTATGTATGCAAAGAATAAAGGAACATGTAGTTGTATAAAGCAAATTATTCTAGATCTAAGAAGAATAAATAAATAGCAACAGCATAGCTGCGGGCCACTTCAACACTTCACAGAACTGGACAGATCATCAATGCAGAAAATATATAAAGAAACACTATATGTGAGAATCTAGAAAAAATAGGCCTAAGAGACAGATAGAACATTTTTATCCCCCAAATACTGTATGTACATTCTTCTGAACAGAACATAGGACATATGTTAGATTGGTCATATCTTAGAGCATAAAACAAAACTCAGCCAATTCAAGAAAATGGAAATAATATCACTGAAATATTTTCAGACATAATGAAATAAAACTAGAAATCCATTTTAAAAGAAAAACTTGGATTTATAGAAAGTCATGGAAATTAAACAAACTGTTATTTAATGACCCTAAATCAATAATGAGATTACAATGGGGGTCAAAAGATTCTTCAAACTGCATGAGAAAGAGGACACATTTTCAAAATCTGTGGGTTCAGAAAAATCAAGCCTCGGGGAAATGCCCTAAATGCCTATAAACCAACAAGGAAGAAAGATCACAAATAAACAACCTAATTTCACTTCTAAAGAAACTATAAAAAGAAGAGCAAACCTTATTCAAAACCAGTAGAAGAAAAGAAATAGCAAAACTTAGAGCAGAACTAAACAAAATGGAAGCCAAAACATTAATACAAAGGATCAATGGAACTTTTAAAAAGTTGGTCTTTTTAAAAAGATAAACAAAAGTGATAGACTACTAGTCACACTAACCAGCTATGGATGAGAAAGGAACAAACAAACTCAATCAGAAATAAAAATGAGACATTACAACTGACACCACAGAAAGACAAAGGCATATCTGTGTATATTGTGAAATTCTCTGTGCAAATGAAGTACAAAATCTAGAGGAAATGGATAAATTCTTGGAAACACACAATAGCCAAAACCCAATCAGTAAGAAGCAGAAATCCTGATCAATAATAAGCAGCAAGATTGAAGCGGTAATGAAAATCCTGCAGTAATAAAAAACAAAAAGACTGTACCAGATGAATTTCTAGCCAAATTTTAACAGATCTACAAAAGAGTACTAGTATCTAATCTATAACAATTATTCCAAAACACTGAGAAGGAGGACTTCCTCCCTAATTCATTTTATGAAGCCAGTGTCTCCTTGATACCCAAACCAGAAAAATACAAAACAAAAAAAGAAAACTTCAGTAGATATACTTTGTGAACATAGATATGGGCATCCTCAACAAAATACCAGCCAACATGATTAAACAGCATATCAAAAGATATTGAACAATGATCAGTGGTTTTCTTTCCTATGGATGCAAGTCTGGTGTAGCATACACAAATGAACAAATGTGATTCACCACATAAACATAAACAAAAGCCATATTATTACCTCAATAGATGCAGAAGAAGCATTACATAAAATTCAGGACTCTTTCATAACAAAACCCCTCACTAAAAGGATATACATGTAGATGGAACACACCTCAAATTATAGAAGGTAGATTAAAAAAAACCAAAAACCTATAGCCAACATCATACTGAATAAAGAAAACTTAAAATAATTCCCCCTAAAAATAATTCCCTCAAGGCAAGTTACCACTTCTGTTCAACATAGTATTGGAATCCCAGCTGGAAGAATCAGGCAAGGGAAAGAAGTCATTCAAATCAGGAAAGAGGAGGTCAAACTATCCCTGTTCCCTATTAATATGATCATATATCTAGAAAACCCTAAAAATTCCACTAAAAGACTCCTGCAATTGATAAATTCAGCAAAGTGTCAGGTTACAACTTCAGTATGCAGATCAGTAGTAGCAGTCTATTCACTGATAACAGTAAAGCTAGGAGTCCTACTTAGGAGTCATGTTATAGGTATTGTGAATAGCCAATACTGTTAACATAAAGAAAATAAATAACTAGGAATATACATAATCAAGGAGTTGAACGATTTCTATAAGGAGAACTACAAAACACTGATGAAAGAAACTGGAAGTGACACAGCAAATAGAAAAAAATCCCATGCTCAAAGATTGGGGTGGTAGAATCACTTTAAAATGTCCCCACTGCTCAAAGAGATTTACAGATTCAATGCAACTTCACAGACTGAAGAATGCATTCCTAAATTACATTTGGAACCAAAAGAGCCCCAAGAGCCAAAGAAATCTTAGGCAAATTAAAAAAAAAAAAAAAGTGGAGAAATCACATTACCAGACTTCAAACTATACTACTAGACTATAGTAACCAAAACAGCATGGTACTGGTTAAAAAAATACAGACATAGACCTGTGGAACAGAATAGATCTGAACACAGAAATGAAAGCTTATAGCTATGATCCTCTTTTCTTCAACAAGGCAGACAAAAACATACACTGGAAAAAAGTATGCACTATTCAATAAAAGGCATTGGGAAAACTGGATCATCCACGTGAAGAATGAAACAGGACCTCTATCTCTCACCATACACAAAAATTAATTAAAAATCAGTACAAGAGTTAGATGAAAGGCACTAAACCTTTAAAATTGTAGAAGGAAATGAAAGAAAAACTCTTCCAGGCATTGGCCTAGGTAAAGATTTTATAACTAAGTTCTCAAGTGCAAATACAGTGAAGAAATGAGCGGGACTTAACTAAATTAAAACTGCTACATAGAAAAAGAAATAACAGAGTGAACAGACAGCCTACAGAAAAGGAGAAAATATTTACAAACCACACATCCAACATAGGAATAGTATCCAAAATCTCCAAAGAACTCAAATAATTCAACAACAAAAAAACTAACAACCCCATCAAAAAGTGGGAAAAAGACATGGACCAATTATTTTTAAAAGAAGATCAATAAATGGCTAACATATGATAAAACATTCAGCATCACTAATCATCATGGAAATGAAAATTAAAACTACAGTGAGATACCCCCTTACCCATATCACAATGCCCATTATTAAAAACTAAAAAAAAAAAAAAGCAAAAAGATGCTGACTTGGATTCAGAGAAAAGGAATGCTTATGCACCATTGGTGGCACTGCAAATTAATAGAGCTTGATGAAAAACAATTTAGAGATTTATCAAAGAAATAAATATAGACCTACCATTTCATCTAGTAATACCACAGCTGAGTGTCTGCCCTCAATGGGAAAGAAGTCATTTTATTGAAAAGACATCAGCATTGAAATGTTTATCACATAAACTTCACAACTTCAAAGATGTGGAAACAACCTGTGTCCATCAATCAATTCATGAGTGTATAAAGAAAATGTAGCATATGTGTCTACACATGGAGTACTAGTCAGTCATGAAAAGGAATGAAAATTGCAGCAGATTAGACGGAACTGAAGACCATTAAACCTAAGTGGAGTATCTTAGGATACTCCTTATGTTCTCACTAATAAGTGGGAGCTCAATGATGTGCATACATGAGCAGAGAACATTATTGAGGACATAAAAACACAAGAATGGGGAGGTTAGGGAGTAGTGAGGGATAAAACTTTGCCTATTTGGTACAATAAATTCTATTCTGGTGACACAGCAAAGGATCTGACAGAAACATTGTACAAGATATTCATATAACAAAGACACGTATACCCCCTTAATATTTTGAAAGTGAAAATGGAAAAAAAATAAATTTCTTGTTTCTTCTAAAACTGTGAAAAACTGTGAAAAACTGGACACAATTTTATATAAATTTTTAACATTTGTGTTTTTGCATTTAAATAAATTAATAATAGATTTAATTTCTGATTTTCAACAAATCAAATGTATAAATGAAAGAAAATGTTTAATAAAAGATCCCCCCAAATCTAATTTCCACCACCAGAGGTATGAAGCCCTTGATAACAGTGTTGATAAACAACAAACATATTACATTAATGATATAATTTTACACTGTTCATAATTTATTACATATTGTTCATACTGTTTATCTCACTTTAAAATATTTTTCTAGTAAAATGTTTACTGTGAATACCTACCAAGGCAGTGTATATATATCTATTTCTTCATTTTTAAAGACAGTTTGAAGTTCTAGAGTACTGATATCTTGTGATTTATTAAACTTGTTTCCTATTGATCACTTTATACTTTCAAGTTTTTTCTATCACAAAATAAATGCTTCACTGGATATATTTTTATGTATTTTTTTGGAATCTTATATCATAAGGTCTGAAGAATGATCCTTTGAAGTAAAACTTTTTGGCAATAGAAAATGTACATACCTTTGACATAACAGACTATAATTTTAGATTCAGTCAAATTAATTTTAGTGGTGTCTTGAGCTGGTGATTTTGCCTCCAGTGCTAGTATATGCTTCCAGCTGTGTATTTAAGAGTTTGCTGAGTCCATTGATATAATTTTGGATCCAAGGCTGGCCTATGATAACTGACTCAAAAGATCAGAACACTGGGGTGGCGCCTGTGGCTCAGAGAGTAGGGCACCGACCCCATATACCGAAGGTGGCTGGTTCAAACTCGACCCTGGCCAGAAACAAAAAAAAGTCCAGCATTGTGGCGGGTGCTTGTAGTCCCAGCTACTCAGGAGGCTGATGCAAGAGAATCTCCTAAGCCTAAGAGCTGTATATTGCTGTGAGCTGTGATGTCACGGCACTCTACCATGGGTGATAAAGTGAGACTCTGTCGGAACACATTATCACAATTTCAATGAAGGAAATCAGACAACTCAGGAGTGAAGGTTAATCTGACCTCCTTTATATATTCTTCCCATTGACCTTTGATCTATGTTACAATATTTTCTCTTCTCCCACGTTGTTGTAAAGAAGCCCCTGCCACACTGGAATTGATTCCTTGATAATGCATGTAGGGGAAGATAGCAACTTATTGCTATCAGGTTTAAGAGGAATCAGGAGCTTCTTGGCTCAGCAGAGACAATTAAGTAATTCAGTGACTAATAATCTCAGTTTATAAAAGGGGGCTGTACATGCGGAGATGTCTGATACTTCACATGGACTACAATGTTATTGATAGTAAAATTATACACACACACACACACACATGCATGCACATACACACATACACACACATGCACACACACACGGATGGTGCCCTCCCAAATGTATAGACATTTTAAGAAAGTAAAAAACTGTATTAAAATTGTAATATTCAAATCATATTTGACTTCTGCAATTCCAGGAGATACAAGATATAATGTACAAGATAAAAAACATTATCAGTGTATATTTGAAATATATATTAGAGCCTCCATAGTTGACCGTCTCCCTACATTGATCATCTCCTTAAGCTGACCTCATATTCATAGACTGGACATGCACCAAATGTACATATCAGTACAGCAGGTCTAGTTTGTTATGTTGACCACCTCCATGTGTTGATTGCTTTGTTATAGTCCCTTAGCTGGTCAACTTAGCAAGTTGACCCACTGTACTGGTGCGTTCATAAACTTTACTTTCTTGTATGTTTTTTATTAGAGAATTAAATAGGAAATCATATATCATTAAAACAAAGCAAAAATCATACATAAGGTATCATATAAAATCAATGCATTACTATTTTCTCATGGTTTAATCATTCTATCTAAAAACAAAAAGAGTCAATCTTGATCTGTGTCTTATTTTTATTACAAACGTAAGTGCAGAAAGCACTCTCAACTCTAACTACAGCACTCAGCCCACCTGTGTATTTTCCTCAGCAAATGACTTCAATTGCATTATCAAATGTCTGGCATTCTTTTCTTTTAAAGACATGGTTCTCAACCAATAAATAAAACCTTCACAATCTAATCCATTGAATTCTGCTATGGGAGATGGACTGTATTATGAGGCCAAAACATTGTGCTTTGGGGTTGTGACAAATCCAGCCTTCTTAAAACACTTCTGTACCATTTCTGGTCGAATTCTATTCCAAAAAAACCTGATCCAGAAGACAGCATCTGAAGTATTAACTGATGCAGCAGAAGAAGTCTTCTAGAAGTGGACCATAGGTTTGTGTTTTAGTAGTGACCTACTGCAGGACATAGGCTTGATAGTGTATTTTAAATGTTTTGACGATGTCTTAGTCATGATGCATTTTTGAAGTCAGGTTTGGAGGCAGAAATTCAGTGTTACATTTGTGAGATGATTCACTCATGTGTGACCAGACAGTTGTGTACTGTCAGTAGAATACACTGTTTCTTGTTCTTCATTTTTTGGTCAACCCCTTACACACTCTTCAAATAGGGCATCAGTCATCTATGCATACATGTTTGATCTCCCAGTGATGGGAAGGTCTTCAGGTGGCATTTTCATGCAACTCAAAATATTTTCTTATTTCTTTCTTGACTTATCTTTGACCCTTTTTTTAAATATAGTGATGCATTGTTTAATATCTACATGTTCAGAGTATGAAATGTGGTAATTCACAAATTTCTGCAATTATGTTTTATTTTAATCCTATTGTTGAGAATACAACTTTATATGATTTTGATACTTTAAATTCATTGAGACTTTTTTATGGTTTAATATATGGACTACTTTGGAGAATGTTCCATGTACATTTGAGAAGAATGTATAGTTTGCTGTTGTTGGGTGGAGTGATCTATAGATAACTGTTAGGTCTATTTGGTTTATTACATTGTTCAAGTCATCTATTTCTTTGATGATCTTCCAGATAGTACTGCTCATTATTGAAAATAGGGTATTCAGATTTTTAACCCATATTATTGGGTTGTCTATTTCTTCATTGATTTCTGTCAATTGTGTTTCAAGTATTTTGGGTTTGTGCTGTCAGATAAAGTTTTATTACCCCTCATAGAATGCACTGCTTATAGATATCACATGAATCTCTTTGGTATTTCTTTTATTCCTCTTCTCAAATATCACTGTACTGAAAGACTTTTTATGGTTAGGTAAAAGAAAAATAATCATGAGCTCAGCCACAAAGCAAACCCAATTGCTTTAGTGTTTCTCATTTTTCATCAATAGCACTCATAGTTTCCTTATACGATATATTATTATTTTATTGGTTGTTCATCCTCACACTCCAAGCTAATAATATAAGTGGCATATCATAAATGATTTTGTTTAATCAGCTTTTAGATTTTTGATACCTAGACCAATGCTTAGATGCTTAGCTTCTAGTATGTTCTCCTTAAATATTTATTCAATAAAGTGAATGAAAAAATTGGAGTAGTGTTTAGCATACTTTTTCTGCAAAGAGCCACACTATAAATATTTCAGGCTTACACACTGTAAGGTCTCTGTCATAACTCTTCAATTCTGTCAATACATTTGGCAGAAAGTTGTCATAGAGGATACATAAATAAATAACCAAGGCTAAGTTCTTACAAAAATGTATTTACAAAATAGTGGACAAGGTTTGGCCCTCTTGTTCAAGTTTGCCAATCATTGAACTAGAAAAAAAAAAAAAAACTCAGTAACTGACAATGGCTTTAAGAATAGAACTGTGTTGACTTGATGCCCATAGCACAGTTGTTATGGTGTCAGCCACATACACTGAGGCAGGAGGATTCGAACCCGACCCAGGCCAGCTAATCAACAATGACAACAGCAACAGAAAAATAGCCAGGCATTGTGATGGATGCCTATAGTCCCAGCTACTTGGGAGGCTGAGGCAAGAGAATTGCTTAAGGCCAAGAGTTGGAGGTTGCTGTGAACTGTGATGCCATGGCACTCTACCTTGGGTGACAGCTTGAGGCTATGTCTCAAAAAAAAAAAAAGAAGAAGAAGAAGAATAGAACTCAAAAAATGGGCATGGCTATGATTTTCTATTGTGAAAAGTATTATTATCCTTATAGTTATGTCTACCAGCACTGGATTATTTTGAACATTAACATCTTTGAATTGATATCCTAGGAATATGAACTTAGATGTCTTAGTTCACTTGAATTTATTTTTCATCCCATAAAGGTTATAGATCACCTGCATGCTTACTATTCTCTTAGGCAAGGATAAACACATATTGGGCATGTTTAATTGCAGTGTGTTAAGTAAGATTTCAGATATTTATCTCATCCATGTTTCTGTTCTTGAAAATTTGCTCATGCTGCTTGATAAGCAATGGTGCTTCCCTACCAGTAGCTGGCAAGATCATGAGAAATGAATAATGAACAGCAACTCATAGCATATGAGATTCAACTTTAAAAAGGATGAGCTGAGGCAGAATATTTACTCTTAAGCAATGGGAGTTTGGAGGGATAGAGATCAGAAAGAAAAATAATTGGAATCTCTGAGTCCAACTAAGAGTGTACTGCTAGAGGGAAGATTTTCCACTACTCTGGAACCCTCAAGGTCTCTGTGGTCCAGAACCACACTTTAGCCCTAGCCTTCCTTACTCAGGTCTTTCTCTATAACTATTCTTTTTTTTTAAAAAATAATAAACCTTTATTGGGGGCATATGCAATTAAACAATACCAAATTAGAATACTCCTCACATGGAATTTTATTATCTGGAATGGCTTGTATTCATAATTTTAGTTGATAGTTAAGACCATGTTTATAGTATGCATTTTTTCTTTGTTATTTTTCTTTGTTGCTATTTTTTTTTTAATTTGCCTTACTTCCAGAATTGTAAGTGAAAGAAAGTTTACTTTAATTCACACTAAAGAGATATTCAGAATTTAAAATGGTTATTTCTCTGGGGTAAAAATAATTCAGTATCATTTTCACAAATGAGAAAATATAAGGTGAGAAATTACAATTCAATATCATCATAGAGTTATAGAGGGCTTAGTGGCTTGGGAGCATTTATGGATTTATTAAAACAGTTAAAAAGGAAAAAAGAAAACTCAAACAATTAACTTTGAACATTTGACAATAACTTTTAAACTTAGCCATTAAATCTTATTCTCCAGGTTGCTTTCAAGAGAAAGTCAGAGGCTTTCATGCAATCCTGAAAACAAAATATAGCATATTTTGAGCTTAATATTGTGATAATTTTCCTGTTTATGTCTTATACATGAATATGTAGGAATGTGTATATGTGAATATTCAGACCTGCCAATATACATGAACATAAAAGATAATAGAGACTTTAATGTGCTATTGTAGAAGAAATATTTGTTTTATTTTGTTAATTAAAAATGAATTCCTTTCTCATTCCAGACACAGAAGTGAAACCAGCTATGGGAACACAGGGGAAGATTAGTAGGGACTAAGATAAGAGGAGTAACTTGGGCTCAGCGCCTGTGGCTCAATGGGCTAAGGTGCCAGCCACGTACACCTGAGCTGGCAGGTTCGAATCCAGTCCGGGCCCACCAAACAACTATGATGGCTGCAACCAAAAAATGGCCTGGCATTGTAGAGGGCGCCTGTAGTCCCAGCTACTTGGGAGGCGGAGGCAAGAGACTCGCTTGAGCCCAGGAATTAGAGGTTGCTATGAGCATGGGGCTCTGTTCAGGGTGACAGCTTGAGGCTCTGTCTCAAAAAAAAAAAAAAAGGAGTAACTTGGCGCCAAATTATATAGAATCCTATAAGTCATAACGTGGGTTGATTTTTACTCTGAAGTGGGAGGATTTGTAGCTGAGAAATGGCAGGTTCATTTATCAGGCTCACCTTCTCTGCTACATTGTAATAGTTTAAAAGTTCCAAGATCAAAGGCTAATCTAATCAACCAGCTATCAGGTATTAGTGGTTTGGGCCAAAGTGGTGATAATGGGAGGTTGTTAGAAATGATCAGATTTGAGACATGTATTGAAATCAGAATAAATAGATTTGCAAATGTGCCATGTGTGAAAACTAAGTCTTTTTGCCTTTTCTTCTCCCTATCTGAATTTATCAATATTTTTATCCTTCCAATATATCTTCATGCATGTACAAGTAGGTATGTTTAGTTTCTCAATTTATTTTTCAAAATATTATACTATACTCTCTATGGTGGACATTCCTTACTTATTTTATTTAAGAATGAGTGGTGCGTTTCTTGTTTCTGTACATAAAATGCACATTCTCTATTTATTTAGTCCCTATTAATAAAGAATTAAGTTGTTTTCAGCCCTTTGCTACTAAAGCCTGATGCGTTCATGTTTAACCTCTCACATGAATCATTTCAGTATGTGTGCTGGTCTGTTGGTTAAATCCCATGAAGGAGTTTTACTGGGTCAAAGTATAAATGCAGTTGTCATTTGAATAATTAATCCCCCAATTCAATATTTGGAAAAACGTATTGAAAAGTTGCTATTCTTTTCTTTTTTGTTTATCTCTGTAAGATGTATGTAACTGAATGGTTTTGGTTTGTTTGTATCTATGTTTACCCTGAAAAGGCTCAAAGAAAAACTTTTTGGAGCTTAACATTAGACATTGACTGACTTTTATGCTTGGAATTTTTAACATATAAATTGTTTTTGTCTTTATTTTTATGACATTACCATTTTATTGAAAGTGGTTTTGTTAAAATCTTATATAATCAGATGACATGGACTCCAACTGTCAGCTAACTTTGGTGTGAATCTGGGCTTCACTCCTCTGTGACATTGGGGAATTTACTCAAACTCTCTCTGACCTATTTCTTCACTGGTAAAATATGATTAATAATCATCTTATCTCATTGGATTTTTATGAAGTTAAGTAATTTAAAATATATAAAAGCACTTAGAGAAACACTTGACACAAAGAACACTATTCAAATACTGGAAAGTTTTAGAAGTCACCTCATCAATTTTTGAAAAAATGTTGATACAATAATAAATGTCACTGTTATACATATTCAACTTCATGAAGAAAGGAAATTGTAGATAAAAATAAAAATTAGTTAATTGGATTCATCCATTTTAATTTACATATAACTTCTTTGCATGCAAAGTGTTCTAAAAAATTTTTAAATTGGAAGCTTAAGTTTTTGGATGATGTCCTGACTCTAATAAGACAGCTAGATATTAACTTCTTGGAGATACATAGGCACAATCTATTGTGGGGTCAACCAAATGAAGAGGAAGAAAATAAAAGGGTATGATTTCATTAAACAATTATTAAAGGTTTCTCATATGGAATTTTCATGTTTTTCAATTAAATTTACATATGGAGTTGGTATTGTTAAAGTCTGACTGATGCCAGGATTTCTAAAAATTATGAGAAACAGGCTTGGCAGTTGTGGTTCAGTGGTTAGGTCACTGGCCACATACACCAGGGCTGGTGGCTTTGAACCTGGCCTGGGCCAGCTAAACAACAATGAAAACTGCAACAAAAAATAGCTGGGTGTTGTGGCGGGCACCTGTAGTCCCAGCTACTTGGGAGGCTGAGGCAAGAGAATAACTTGAGCCCAAGAATTTGAGGTTGCTGTGAGCTGTGATACTACAGCACTCTACTGATTGTGACACAGCAAGACTGTCTCAAAAAAAAAATTATGAGAAACACAAAGTTTATTCTGAATATTTAAGAAGGTTGACAGGGAATTGGTTGAATTGGTAAATAAGAGAACAATACTCCCTCAAAAAATGATTTAAGAGATGAAAATTATTTCAAAACTCTAAAGGATGTAATGGTTAATGGACAAGAGTAGATAAATTATTTGGTATATGGATGAAATCACCAGGTTCTGGGATGCTAGTGAAGCTCTGTTCCTTGGTCTGAGTACTCATTACATGATGTCTTCCAATTACGAAAATTTATTTAGATGAACACTCATAAAATGTGACAAATTTAAAGTATTTAAAGAGAAAAGCTTTAGCAGGTATCTCTCCTTGTGAGAGCTAAAAATTCCTCAGAGAGGCCTCTTTAGTGTCATACTGAGCAATGGGTTGCAACTGGTTCAGGTAGTGATTTGTGCCTTTTCACTCCAGCCTTTATTGAAGCAACTTTGGTATTTACCTATTTAATATGTGAAGATTCTATATCCTAGGGTTGCTATCACAAAGTACCACGAACCTCAACCGGGTGGCTTAAAACAATGGAAATTTATTGTCACAATTCTGCAGTCTGGAAGCCCCAAAGCAAGGAGTGGCCGGGGCTGTGGTCCCTCTGCAGGCTGTAAGGAAGACTCCTTCCTGAATGTTCTGGTTTCTGGTAGCCCTGGGTGTTCTTTGCTTTGCTGCGGCAGCACTTCAATCTCTACTTCTGCTTCCCTATGTTGCTCTCCCCTTCAATGCCACTCCAAAATCTGTCACTGTCTGCATCCCAGTTTCCCTCTTCTTATAAGAACATCAGTCGTATTTGAAGAAGGGCACACTCTAATTCCATATGACTTCATCTGAATGTGATTCCATCTTGCAAAACCCCTATTTCCAAATAAGGTCACATTTGCATGTACTGGGCCTCATAACTTCCACATATCTTTCTGAGGGTATACAATCCTACCCATAGCAATATTCGCGTCTAAAATAAGCTTTGAAAAATCACTAGATTAAAGAATACATTCCCCAAACTACCTAGTGTTCTAGAGTTTCTCAAACTAGTTTGAATATAAAAAATGGCCTTGGTATAATTATTGTGCCTGGCCTTGTGGCCCCAGTGAATAGTAAATCTATTTTAGAATATGTGGGACTAAAATGCAAAATCAGCTGTCCTTTGTGCTTGGTACTTTCTTTTTTTTTTTTTTTATAATTTTATTGAATCATAATTTGTACATTGGTGCAATCATAGGGCACGATTCATATACATTCAGAAATGTTTTGATCGTACTGTTACAGATAGCCTTCATGGCATTTTCTTGATCACTATATAAAGAC
>CAUYON010115616.1:0-25212 GCA_963573935.1 Arctocebus calabarensis | reverse complement strand
TCGAAGCTATCTATGACAAACCCACAGCTAATATTTTACTGAATGGAGTAAAACTGAAAACTTTTCCTCTTAGAACTGGAACCAGACAAGGTTGTCCTCTGTCACCATTACTATTCAACATAGTGCTGGAAGTGCTAGCCAATGCAATTAGGCAAGACAAGGAAATAAATGGCATCCAAAATGGGAGCAGAGGATGTCAAACTCTCCCTTTTTGCTGATGACATGATCTTATACTTAGAGAACCCCAAAGACTCAACCACAAAACTCCTGGAAGTCATCAGAAAATACAGTAAAGTCTCAGGATATAAAATCAATGTCCACAAGTTAGTAGCCTTTGTATACAGCAATATCAGTCAAGATGAGAGGCTAAGAAGGACACAACACCCTTCACCATAGTTTCAAAGAAAATGAAATACCTAGGTATATACCTGACAAAGGAGGTGAAGGACCTCTATAAAGAAAATTATGAAATCCTAAGAAAGGAAGCAGCAGAGGATATTAACAAATGGAAGAAATGCTCATGGCTGGGAAGAATCAACATTGTTAAAATCTCTGTACTTCCCAAAGCAATCTACCTATTTAATACTATCCCTATTACGATACCAACATCTTACTTTCAAGATTTGGAAAAAATGATTCTGCATTTTATATGGAACCAGAAAAAAACCCATGTAGCTAAGGCAGTTCTTAGTAATAAAAACAAAACTGGGGGGCATCACAATACCAGATTTTAGGCTGTACTACAAGGCCATAGTGGTCAAGACGGCATGGTACTGGCACAAAAATAGACATAGACGTTTGGAATCAAATAGAAAACCAGGAAATGAAACTAACATTTTACAACTGCCTAATCTTGGATAAACCAATCAAGAACACATCTTGGGGGAAAGACTCCCTATTCAATAAATGGTGCTGGGAGAACTGGATATCCACATGTAAAAGACTGAAACTGGACCCTCAACTTTTCCACTTCCAAAAATTGATTCAAGATGGATAAAGCACTTAAATTTAAGGAATGACACAATAAAAATCCTCCAAGAAAGCATAGGAAAAATACTGGAAGATATCGGCCTGGGGAAAGACTTCATGAAGAAGGCTGGCATGTCAATAGCAACAACAACAAAAATAAACAAATGGGACTTAATTAAACTGAAGAGCTTCTGTACAGCTAAGGAGACAACAACCAAAGCAAATAGACAACATACCCAATGGGAAAGAATATTTGCATATTTTGAATCAGACAAAAACTTGATAACTAGGATCTATAGAGAACTCAATTTAATCCACATGAAAAAAAGCCAACAATCCCATATATCAATGGGCAAGAGACATGAATAGAACCTTCTCTAAAGAAGACAGACAAATGGCCAACAAACATATGAAAAAATGCTCATCATCCCTAATTATTAGAGAAATGCAAATCAAAACCACCCTGAGATACCAACTAACCACAGTGAGAATGGCCTACATCACAAAATCTCAAAACTGCAGATGCTGGTGTAGATGTGGAGAGAAGGGAACACTTTTACACTGCTGGTGGGACTTCAAACTGATATGACCTTTTTGGAAGGAAGTATGGAGAACTCTCAAAGAATTCAAGCTAGACCTCCCATTTGATCCTGCAATCCCGTTACTGGGCATCTACTCAGAAGGAAACAAATCCTTTTATCATAAAGACACTAGCACTAGACTGTTTATTGCAGCTCAATTTACAATCGCCAAAATGTGGAAATAGCCTAAATGCCCACGAACCCAGGAATGGATTAACAAGTTGTGGTATATGTACACTATGGAATACTATTCAGCCATTAAAAAGATGGAGACTTTACATCCTTTGTATTAACCTGGATGGAAGTGGAACACATTATTCTTAGTTAAGCATCCCAAGAATGGAGAAGCATGAATCCCTTGTTCTCAATTTTGATATGAGGACTATTATTGACACCGTGGGGGTGGGGGAAGGGGAGAGCAGAGAGAGGAAGAATGAAAGAGGGGTAGGGAAAGGAAGAGCAGAGAGAGGGAAGGAGTGAGGGTGCTGGGATCTTGGTGTGTGCCACACCTTTTGGGGGCAAAACATGATTGTAAGAGGGACTTTACCTAACAAATGCAATCAGTGTAACCTGGTTTCTTATACCCTCAATGAATCCCGTACAGTAAAAAAAAAAAAAAAAGCATATGAATGAAATTCTAGACACCAGTGAAAATAAAAATACATGACAAGTAGCTACCCATAATCCCATTGTCCTCTAAATAATGAGAATGTCCTCAAATATCTTTCTGGCATTATCATTATTCCTGGAAGCTTTTGATTAAAAGGGATTGCTTATGTCTATATGTTCAATTGAGTTCTTACTCTTTTCTCTTCAATAAATTTTAATGACTGCATAATGTTCCAAGTAATAGATCTATGGGGGGATGGGTAATGCAGCCCTACATGCCCTGCCCCCCACAAAGGTCACAAAGGACCTAGTTAGCTCCACTCCCGAAGTTCCTGCCAAAGAACCCTGACACACCAAAGCCTTCTGGCCAAGCTGTGAAATTTGCCCACCCCCTAGGGGCCTCTATAAAAGTGTCTCTAACTATCCCTGGGCAGAAACCATCTTTGCAGTGTGCCCAGGCTTGTCCTATCCCTTTTATTATTATTATTTTTTAATTGTTTTTTTTGAGACAGAGCCTCAAGCTGTCGCCCTGGCTAGAGTGCAGTGGCATCACAGCTCACAACAATCTCCAACTCTTGGGTTCAAGCAATTTTCCTGCCTCCGCCTCCCAAGTAGCTGGCACTACAGGCACCTGCCACAATGCCTGGCTATTATTTGGTTGCAGCCATCATTGTTGTTTGGCGGGCCCAGGCTGGATTCAAACCCCCCCAGCTCAGGTGTATGTGGCTGGCTCCTTAGCCACTTGAGCCACAGGCGCTGAGCCAGTCCTGTCCCTTTTAATAAACCTGGCCTGAACCTCTCTGCTCCTCTGTCATCTCTGGGCACCACCACTACCCTTTCAAGGTCTAAATTTATTAAGTCAAAACTTGTCCGATAATTATTTCTAAGTTACACTATGATAATCACATTTATACAGCTTTTACCCACCCCTTTCACAGTTATTTTTCTTTGGGTAAGTTTTATGAGATGGAAATACTGGGCCAAAGAGTCAAACCATTTTATGTGTTTGACACACATTCCCACATCTCCCAAATTATTCTGTTTACAATCTTACCAATGGTGGCACACTCCTTAGCCTTGAGATTCTGGGATTTATTATTGCCAGACTTTTTTTTCTAGGATATAAAAGTATAACTTTATTTTATAATAGAGAGAGGGAAGAGAGTCAGGGGAAGAGAGTCAAAAGAGAGGAGAGAGTGGAGAGCAGGGAGGGAGGGAAGGGCAGGTGGCGGGTGATGGCAGCATGGGGCCTGCAAGTCCTTGGCTGGTGGACTGCCTGAGCTCATGGGTTGGAGACCAGTCTGAGTCAAAGCAAGACCTTGTCTCTAAAATTACCCAGGCATTGTGAGGGCGCTGGTAGTCCCGGCTACTCAAGAGGCTGAGGGAAGAGAATCTCTTGAGCCCAAGAGTTGGAGGTTGCTGAGAGCTATGATGCCCTGGCACTCTACTGAGGGTGACAAAGTGAGACTCTGTATAAAAAAAAAAAAAGATTGGGTCGGGGTAGGTGGAGAAGAAGAGAGCAGAGAGAAGTGGTGGCATCCCAAAGAAAGAAGAATGCTGGGCCTGAGATCCAGTGGATAGGTGAATTTAAGACAGGGGAGGTGATCGCAGAGAATTCACAAAATGCTATGAATGCCCTGGCTGTTTTTCCTCAGGCAAGGTTGAAGACAGATTGTTCCCTATTCTGAGGCCTGACTGTTCATAATCCATTGTTTGTCTAGGGCACTGGGGAAATGTAAAGAGAAAAAATTTACATTTCCTGTGGGTCTGTTGGATTCTCAAGGGTTTGTGAAAACAGAAATCTATAGGAATGGGGAGGTGCTTCTGGCAAGAGAAAGAGAGCAGGCCAAGAGGGAGGTTCTGGGCTCACTGAAGAATTGTGAGTTAATTTCCTATTATTTCACCATAAATATCACTATTCTTATATTGCCCCATCCCTGCTTTAAAATTAAGTATCTATTTGAGATGAGCTCGACCCCCCCTGGGGATTAGGGATGGAGGTCTCCTCTTCTGAAAGTGCAGGGGAGCAATGTCCCTGCCTCTCAGAACTCACTCGGGTCATGGGAGCAGGGGGATAGAAAGCAGATGGTCTGGAAAGCTGGGTTAGAGGTGGGAAGAGGATTTTCCCAGAGAGAAATAGCCAGGGCCTGAATTCAGTTGTGTATGCATGTTACTAGGCAGCAAAAATGTGGGGTTGGAAAGCGAGAACCCAAAATTGGAATACAAAGGGCCTACAGAAAGGCCAAGAGAACCAGGACCACACACCAGTCACATCTTCCAGAAGGTTTAGTAATGTCTCTGTTAACAAAGAAACAACAATCAATCTTTTCCCAGCATGAGCAAAAGGGAGACAGAGCTGATGTGTGAGTTAGGAGTAAGATGTCTTTTATACCACAGCATATTAGAGATTGCAGTTTTAAAGCTTCTATGGAGTGAAAGGGGTTCGTGGTGTACCCAGAGAACAGACAGGGACAGCCAGCTTTGCCCAGGTGGGTCTCTGACCTCTTTCAAGGAGTGAGTTGGATTCTGGAGTCTGTGATGGGCTGGGCTTCCAGGGAGTTGTCCCTGGGTGAAAGCAGCTTTGGAGATCTGTGGGTTTGAGTCCAGAGGGATGACTCTAGGACAGGATTTGTAGAAACTTCGCTGTAGTGATGGAAAAAAGTAAGAATTAAAGGATTTCTTTTGGGGTCAATATGGGCCCAGTCTGTCCTGGAAGACTTTGAGCAATGCTTAGTTTTCAGGCTGTTAAGTGTTGTGGTCCCCTTAAGGAGTTGTTAGGTTGAGTGTGTAGGTGAGTGTGTTGGTGGGGTTGGGGAAATTGAGGAGAAAGATGAAGGAACTTTTACTAATTTCATCCCTTGAATTCAGCCCTTGGAGATTTACAGGCCTCTCTCTTGTTGTAGCCCCGAGGCCGAGAGAGGTGGATAAGGCCCGGCAGGCAGGGTTCAGCAGCTTTTGATCCCAGGTAGCAGACAAACTTTGCTACTCACCCAATATTTATCATGATTTTGAAAAACAAAGCAAGAGAATCAGCAATGTTTTAAATAAAATCATAGAAAAACGTTTTTGACATTTTCATAAGAAGCAAATCTTGAACCATAGCATATTATAAACTGTTGTTTAAGAAGACTCAAATAGTCTGTGGATGGTTACAGATGGAAAGGGGATTTGGTTATTTTTGGAGTACACAAATTAGCTTATAATTATTATTGATAATATGTATCAAGGCCTATTAAAACTTGAGGGATTTCACATAGCCTTTGGAATAGATATTTAAAATATTGTTTAAAGTTAAACCTTTTTTATTTACAATGTTTTTGTGTTGTTTAATATACCAGTAGGCCTAATGAGTTATTCTTGGACTTCAAGGGTCTCTGTTATTAAAAGAAGGATTGAATTTGGAATTTTGTTTTGGAAAGTCTATCAAACATTATAGGCCTGAAACATTTGTTTAAATAAATACAGGGGTCATCATATATTTAAAATAATGGGTAAATAGTAGATTCAGCCCCCTTTTCTTTTTGTAAGCCAACTAGAAACAAACCACATGTTTTGGTAGTGAACCATTACTTACACATGAGAAAAGGACATGCAAACATATAGACATATAGGAGTGTACACTTAGGTGAAAAAAAGCAGAAAGTTTGTAGTTTGAAAGCTCAGAGCATATTAAGCAAAGGAAAAAGTTTTAGCTTTCTCCAGAAGTCAGAGAAAGGAAGCCATTAAGTCTTGTCTAGTTAGGGGATAACTGGAAAGTAATAAAAGTGTGAGTGAAGGAAGCTTATCTCCCAGCAAACTGAGAAATTGTGGAATACATGAGGTGGGGTGGGGTGCTGAGTTGTATTTTGTCTTTTACTCCAATGATGGAGATAGGAAGGGGAAACAGAGGTCTCCAAAATTTTGGAAGAGCAGAGAATGTGGCTTCAGTATTTACTAGCATCAATTTGCTTACCTGTGTCAGAGACTGAGTCACCTAGGGCTGTCCTGTGTAGTGAGTTGAGACCATTTTGAATTAGTATGGACTCTCTACAGCTGCTTATAAACCATCTCCACTAATCTATCAGCTGTGAGTGCTTTCTCTGTTTTCTCTGTTCACACCTACTTGGGGTCCTCCAAAATGTGTACAATGTGTATTTTTTGTACTTACATTTTTATTTGGAAATATTACAGTCACAGAAAGTTGCAAAAATAAAGGTTTTGTATACCCTTCACTGAGATTCATTCAATAGTCACATGCTGCATAACTACAGTTCAGTATCAAAGATAACTGACACAGGTATAATCCACACATCCTTCTTCATTTCCTTTTTAAAGAATGTCTCCCTCCCTGTGTGCTTACAGGTGGAGTTGGAGTCTGACTGCTGTGCTCAGCAGACTTACAGGCCACGAAGAAGAGGTGCCTGATGCAATTAAGTTCAAGTGCGCTGAGTGCTACACCTGGGCAGGAGCAGGTGCCGGTCACCGACTTGCTGCGTCCCAGCAAACCGGGTGCTTGGCATCTGTTAGCGCTTTCGGTTTCACACAAACCTGTAACAAAAGTGCTATTTGCGCCATCTTTCCTTTTTCAAAGAAGGCGATTGAGACACAGAGAAGTTATTAAACAACTTGCTTAAGGCCACAAAGTTGGTAGGGAGCAGAGCTAGAGCTGAATCAGCCCCCAGGCAGGCTGCATTCAGAACTATCTGCCTAGGCGTTATGCAAGGGCACAGCAGAAAGGGCAGTAGGAGGCCTTTTCCTGAGCATCCTGGACACTTTGCCAATGTCCTGTCCTCTTCCCCTCATACCCTCCCCTCCTGCTTCCTGGGGGTGGACCCTAACAGCTGCAGCCACGGTCAGTGGACCTCCCAGGCTCTGTTCTCAACAAGGCCTTCTTTCCCGGCTGCACCACTCCGAAGAGGGCCCTTCCCACTAAGTAGCAGGTAGGGTCATAGGGAAAGCTGGTCCTCAAAGGTTGTTGATGGATGCTCCCCTCACTTCCCGGGGATTGCCTGTTGATGGTTGAGTGCAGGAGAATGCCAACTGCCGCAATAGACCAAAACCCGCCCAAGACCAGGAGAATTCTTGCACAGCAGAGGAACACATTTACTTGTCAGTTCATGGTCTCAGTTCCCAGCCCCCTGGCACTGTCCATGGTAGAAATGGTGGTGCTGGTGGGCTTGGGTGGTACCCATGGTGCCTCACTCTGGAGGTGGGCAGGGAGGCGGACAGGGAGGGGGACATGGAGGTGGACAGGGAGGCGGGCACTTGGGGGGACAAAGCTTGGAGCAGGGCTTGGGAGGGCAAGGTGGGGGGCACTGCCCAGGGCATGGTGGAGGGCATGGCACTGGGCATGGCCCAGGGCATGGTGGGGGGCACTTTGGTGGTGCTGGACACCTTTCCCGTGGGCACTTCTCAGAGCAGCGTTGCAGGAGCTTCTTTAAGCAGCTGGGCTGGCATTTAGACTCACACTTTTGTTCACACCTGGGGTCACAGTTCTTGGGCTCATTCTTGGGGTCACTAGGTTTATTTTTATCATCACTCGACATTTTTTCTTGATTATTGGAGCCCTGCAAAGAAATAGTAGATGGGTTGCAGGTGGGGGAGGATCCATCCATAAGCCTTCCACCTCTTGCCCACCTTCTTAAGAAAGCCTTTCTTGGAACTTTCTAGGCTCTGGACCATCTTCTCACTTAGGACTGTGCCTGCCCTCATTTGGGTTTGGGACAGCATTTCTTCATCTCTCCACCCTCACTCTGCTTTCTGTTCACGTCTCCCTATTTTGCATTCCATAGACTCTACCAGGAGCTCTCAGCCTGGGGCCCTGGTACCTTCCTCCCCTCTTCCCCACTCCCAACTGGTGCAACTATGTTTCCAGTGTAGTTGATATCTTCCATAACCCAGATGTCTCATTTAATTCACTTAAAAAAATATTCCAAGGAGTCCATAAATTTTTTTTTTTTGAGACAGATTGATTCTCTATTGCCCCAGACTAGAG
Organism: Arctocebus calabarensis; assembly: GCA_963573935.1. NCBI lineage: Eukaryota > Metazoa > Chordata > Mammalia > Primates > Lorisidae > Arctocebus > Arctocebus calabarensis. Next base: position 17,079 of record CAUYON010115616.1, on the reverse strand, counting down.
TGCTGTGTCATCATAGCTCACAGCAGCCTCAGACTTCTGGGTTCAAGCCATCCTCCTGTCTCAGCCTTCCAAGTAGCTGGGACTACCGGCACCCGCCACAATGCCCCAGCTAGTTTTTCTATTTTTAGTAGACAGGGTCTCGCTGTTGGTCAGGCTGGACTCAAACTCCTGAGCTCAAGCAATCCTCCTGACAAAGAGGAAGGCCACCCTGCCTTGGTCTTGCAGAGTGCTGGGATTATAGGCGTGAGCTTCCGTGCCCAGCCTAGATCACTTAATTTTTAACAATTAAAATAGTTTTATTTATTTGTAAATTAATTAAATTTTCTTCCTTTTCTTTTTGAGATGGGGTCTTGCTCTGTTGCTGGGGCTAGAATGCAGCAGTGTCATCATAGCTCACTGCAACCTCAAACTCCTGGGCTCAAGTGATCCTCCCTCTCAGCCTGCTGAGTAGTTCGGATTATAGGCACACACCATAATGCCTAACTAGTTTTTCTATTTTTGGTAGAGATGAGGTCTTGCTCTTGCTCGGGCTGGTCTTGAACTCCTGACCTCAAGCAATCCACCCGCCTCAGCCTCCCAGAGTCCTGGGATTATAGGCGTGAGCCACCGCGTCCTGCCAAGGAGTCCATCAGTTTGATCAGACTGCTTGAGGCATCCAAAGGTTTCAAAGAGTCACTTCCCCACCTCTCTGGAGATAGATGGGGGGTATATTAGTGGATTTAGGGAATCAGGACACTCTCAATCCTGTGTCCTCTCTAAGTCCCCAAGCCTTGAGAATAGCTCTCTTTACCTAAGGACTTGGGGACTGACCTCCCACCCCCGACTGGGTTCTTGTGGACTGCTGTAGAACTGCTCCCTCCATCCTCTATGTCCAGGGTTTGCCAAATGATTAGGGCAAGGGAAGAAACCAGGGGAGGAGGAGACTAATTAGGAAATTTTCAATTTCCTTGAAAATAGTAATGCTAGAGCCACAAAATATAATTTTCAGAAGGTAAATTCCTCTTCTCCTCTGTTGGATTTTGCTCTGAGCTAGATATTTGTGCATGGACTATTTAATTTCTAGATATGGACAGGGCTTTTTAGTCCCCAATGATACTTCAAATTCTATCTACTTGGCACACCTTTGATTTCCTTTTATCATATACAAATTAAATCTCTAATTTAATATTAAAATAAGTTTGGCTTTCCAGGGAGGCAGATCATTTAATTAGACTCTAGAATTATTAAAAGTCTATTCCAAGGTGAGGCACACCCCACTTCTTGCTACTGAAAATGACAGAAGCCAAAAAGGCCGGACAACTGCTGAGGAGTCACCTGTGCCTCGTTGTCTCCTTCACTTTGCACTTGGGACTATATGTGGAACCCCCATTCCTTATGCCTAGGTCAGTTTCATGTGAATTTCCTGGGCCTCAATTCCATGAATGGACTGTGTCCATTCATTGATGCATTCATTCACTTTGTCCCGAAAAAAAGAAAAAAGTTTACAAAGATAAAGTGACTGACCTGGTATTTAAACATATTTTTACCTCATAAAGCCTTATGTCCTTAATAGTCAAATATATCCATTGAATATATTCATTTACTTTTAAAAAATCACAGAGTAACAAAATGTAAATGATTTATGTCTTCATGAAATGTAAGTTCTAATGGCATTACTTATTTTGGATACCTAATAATAAGTCTGAACCCAAGACTAGACAAATAAGCTCAATAATTTAATATAAATAGTATTTTTTATAGCCTAATTTCTTTATTTTTTTTCTAATTTCTTAATTCAAGTAAATATTTATTAGCCTGGAGAGCATTCCTAAATTATGTAAATATGAACAAAAGTATCTCTATAAGTTTTTATGCAATCATCCTCTCTGGTGACACATTTCATGATGACTTGTCACAACAGATAGAAAATAGTAAAATCTGCAGCTATAAAAATTACTGTCACTACTTCTTACCTCTGGAAGTTGCTTACTGACGTCTGAGAGGGCACTGCTCTGGTAGCTTGTGGTCCTGACTCTTCTGGACAGGAATGCCACAGGTAGGACTCAGCAAGTCTGGGTCTGGGTTTATCTTTTATTACCACAGGTTATCCTAAAGGAAAGTCATGTTCTTCTTGAAAGTGCCCATGGGCAATCTTTTTTTTTTTTTTAACTTTTTGATATCTGATTGTCCTTTTTTTTTCTTTTTTTTACTTTTGGGGATTCATTGAGGGTACAAGAACCCATGTTACACTGATTGCATTTGTTGGGTAAAGCCCCTCTCACTATCGTGTTTTGCTCGCACACACCAAGACCCCACCCACTTCACTCCTTCCCTCTCTCTGCTCTTCCTTTCCCCACCCCTTTCTCATTCTTTCTCTTTCTGCTCTCTTATGGGGAATCCTTTTAAACCACATATTTAAAAAACTAGGAAGGGTGGGTGTGGGACAAAGACTTAGCTGTTGGGTACAATGAACACTATTCTACTGATGGGCACACCAGAAGCCCTGACTTAAGCATTATACAAAATATCCATATAATAAAAACATTTGTAGCCCTTTAATTAATATTTTAAAATTAACAAAAGAAAATGCTCCTTTGCTCTATAAAAACTAATCACACTTTCACATTTCAGTCTTTGGCCTAAAGTCAACTGCTATTTTATAGTCTTGAATTGGCTGCTTGTAATGTAAAGATAGAGAATTCATCTAATTCATATGACAGTCCATTAACAAAGGGAGAACTATTCTTACAAAATTGTTGATGAAGAGGGAGCTCAGGAAACCCAGGAAGAATATTTTCCCAGAATCTTACCAAAAAGCTCCACTATGTAGGTAGCTGTAATGATTAAACGACATCACTAGTATAAATTTCTTAACTCCTTGTCTGATATTGTTAGGTGTTGTTTTCACATGTTCTCACGGTCTTCCCTACGCGTTACCTTTACTAACTTTCTTTAACTGAGACCTGTGTCCTCAGGAATTTTCTTGGCTACCTGTTTTGTGTCTGGTGTTTGTTCTCAAAAAATTATGGGTATTGGCTTTTTTACCAAGTTCATCCCACTGTTGAGATTCAAATATCCAAGATCTCCTACATAAATTAATCTGGTACACTCTTAACTGCTCCTCTTGCCTCCACTCAACCTCCCTTCTCTTCCTTTTCTACAAAAGGCTGATGTTTTCAAATACAATTATGATTATCTGTTTTCCCTGTTTCAAACTGTTCAGTGACTTCTCTTTGCTCTGGGAGGATGCCCAGTTCTTCATCATGCTGCGTCTCCATTTCTTTTTGAGTTATTTTGGCTTCTCTGAAAGATCCTTCAGTGCTCAGGAACCCTTGCTTGAAAGTAGAGAAAATACTGCCGCGTTTTCTTGCAAGAAGCATTGCCAATTCCCTTTAATGACTTTCAAGCTTCAAGTTTAAGCTTGGGAGGTCTTTTTTGATCCACTCTTCCACCTCTAGTTTGAACAGGATGTCCCATTTATAATTCCAAAGTGCCCTTCACAATTGCCACAGATGGGCTTCTGAATATGTTACCCCTAAATGTATGCACCATGGTATATCGACTATTTTAACCAGGAGAAATGGCAAGAAGATTCTCAGACCTGCCCTGTTCATCTTCCCTGAGGAAGGTCATCAGATTCTCTTCATGTTAGAGGTGCCTTCCCTGTCCTGAAGAAAGGAGCAGACGCCAACAGAAATCTGAGCAAACAGGCCCTGCTCAGTTTCCCTGTTAATCGCCCTTCACTCATACCTCTTTTTCCCTGTTAACGTTTCTCCATAGCTCTCCACTCTTCATCAAACCTAACATAAAAACACACATATTTAACTGTTTCTTTGAGTCTTTATTCCTTATAAATTGCTATTCCATTCTCTTATTAGTTCATCTTGTATTACAGGGGTCCCAGCTGAAAACATAGAAGGGTGGGAGGAAAAACATCTCCCCTGCACCATTAGTTCATTGCTTACCAAATTGCTTTGTCTTCCATCAATCTTCCCTTCTAGTCTCTGAGTTCCATCAATTTCAGAAGCAAAAGATTCGCGGCCTCTTGTCTCCTCCCCTAATATAATCCAGGACAAATGGTACATGTTCAAAACTATCCAATGGATGGATGAAAGTGTGAAAAATGGATATTTAGAAGTCAAAATAAGCTTACTTATGTCAGCTGCTTCAGAAAGCTCTATAATGAAAGTATTTACTTATTTCCAAAAGTGGAACCAAACTAATACTAAAAGAACCCATCGGTTACACAAACATCATTATTAGCACATTTCCAAGTGCAAGGGAAATTTTTAAAACTTGATATTTGTGTCTATTCTCAAACGCTATATAATCATTTCAACGTAAGTAGAATGTGATATTTACTAAAGGTGCTGTGACACACAAGTCATTTATTTATCTGAAGATAAAAGAAAATTATATCAAATATATATATAATGTGTGTGTTTGTGTGTGTAGTTGTGTTTGGTTGCTAAAGCTGCTATAACACACTGTCACAGATTGGGTGGCTTAAACAACTGAAATTTACCTTCTCGCAATTCTGGAACTTGGAAGTCTAAGAACAAGGGGTCAGCAAGTTTGCTTCCTCTTAAGGACTGTCCTCTCCTTGTCTTGAAGACTGCCTCTATCAGGGCGGCGTCTGTAATAGCTCAATGGGTAGGGTGCCAGCACCATAGATGGAGAGTGGCGGGTTCAAACCCGAACCCAGCCAAACTGCAATAAAAAAGTAGCTGGGCAATGTGGAGGGCGCCTGTAGTCCCAGCTACTCGGGAGGCTTAGATAAGAGAATCGCCTAAGCCCAAGAGCTGGAGGTTGCTGTGAGCTGTGATGCCTCAAGTCTTCTACCATGGGCGATAAAATGAGACTCTGTCCTAAAAAAAAAAAAAAAAAAAAAAAAAAAAAATACACCTCTTTCTCACTGCGTCCTTGCATGGCCTTTTCTTTATGCTGGCGCATCCCTAGTGTCTCTTTCACTTTTTATAAGGACATCAGTCATTATGATTTCCTTTCACCTTCATTACTTCTTTAAAGGTCTTATCTTAAGAATTACTTTGGTGGGGGTGGGGTTATGGCTTCAACACATAAACTTTGGAGGAGATAAAATTAAATCTATGAAAATAAATGAAAATTCTTCCTTTATCTCATACCATGGTACCACAAGTGGATGAAAAAAAATCCACCTGAGTAGCAAAACAGTGCTATCAGTCTCAATGAGAATATGCTATTGCCCTACAGTGTTTACAATGCCCAGTAGAATTCTTTTTTTGAGGATGTGCAATGATAATGACAAACTTCCCTCATTATTATTATTATACTTGACTCTCTGCTAACATAAGTTTATTTTTTTTAGAAATCCTGCAGATCAATGTTATAAATAACTATTACTGTTCCTGTGTGCAGACCAGCCCCTAGGGCCACACAAACAGTGTATGTCATTTTTTTCAAACTGTCACCACCTTTTGACCCTGGGAACTCTGCCATTCTCTTGGGTGGATGGCCTGAAAGCTGACAAAGTAACAAATGTCAGAGTTAAGTTTAACATTGTGTTTGCCATTTATTGCCCATAAAAATCTGACATTTCTAGTTAAAATTAGAGCTGTAATTTTTTATGTAAAATTTCAGTGATTTCATGTTAAAAAATGAAACATATTTCTTTAACTGACACTTTCAAATCTCTTGATAACTAGACTATACACACATCAAAATTTAATGGTTATTTATTTACTTAATGGAATATTACTGTTTAGAATAAAACATATTTTTATCCACAAACTCATATTTTAGATTCCTTTAGTGTTTTCCCGGTTGAATTTCCAATCCTTACTCCCAGATATCTCAACCTTAATCATGTTCATTTCGTTTATGTGCTCTGAATACAAATAGCTCATTTTGCAACACAAGCAAATAAATTTTATCCTTTTCTTCCTCTTTCCAACCAAGTTTCTTATTTTGCATGTCCACCTTTCACATATAACCCCAGTTCAGATTCTATGTCCACATGGGTGTCAAGTAACTATGAACCTATGTTTTATGTTTTAGCCTCTGCAACAATGCCTCATTTACACCTTTAAACAAAGATGTATCCCCCTCGCATGCAAATTATTATTTTACCATTCTAATTTGTCAATCACGTATCTCTTAATTCTACATCTGCTTAAAACATCATTTTTTGTCTTTGCCATTACAGAAGAAAGTCTTTTATTCCATCCCTGTAGATACAAGAGCCCAAATGTCTTATGAAAAGGCAGTAAGAGTGTTTTTACTGTGTGTTTCTGTTTCCTAGGTGCTATTATTCTACTGCTTTCAGAAACTGCAATGTTTTTTAGCCCTTTTTTCCATCACTGCTTCCACGCAAGGTTTTTCATGAAAGGCCCTCTGCTCCTTTGTCCCCTGCTCCTCACTACCTGGGTGGCAGAGACTGGGAGGAGAAGGACAATAGAGAAACAAAAGCAATGTTTCCAGAGACACGCTCCCAATTCGAAATTTCTTTGTGATTTTGCAGGTATTAGGCATGTACGGACGCTTTGGGGAGGCACTGAAGTACAGTGCTGGGGTTCCCAACCATTCAACACAAGAGGCACTCTTATAATACAAAAGAAAAAAGTGAATTTCCACATAGTATCTGTATATTTAAGATACATCTAGAAGAAAATACATATTATAAATTATTGCACATCAAAATTTTGAAATAGAATTTTATTTATCAGACAATAGCATCTTTAGGCTTTTGACAATCTGCACACATATGTAAAGACATATTGTGTATTCACTCAGCAGGTTATCCTTACTCTCTGGAGTCTTAAAACCTCCACAATAGTCATTGAGTTCCTCTTCTCACTCCCAAATATGTGTGTGTTTTATGTACGCACATGCACATATATTTCTGAAATGTGCCAAGGTCTTTCTTGAATATACCATTGAAAGATAAAATTTTAGACTACTTAGCCTCATAGTTATTAAAGTAGTCAGCAAAATATAAAATATTTACACCGTTAAACAAAATCAGATTCTACTTTAATGGATATGATTTGTGAAGGGGTAATAACTATATGGTTTTCACTTCAGTAAATAACGAAGCAATTTAATGAAATAGCCAACAAAGGTGTTATTTAGAGCCTGTGTGATCAAGGGGCTGTCATGTACAGTGTGATGTGATTTGTCACCTAGGCACTGGTCTATGAGCAAACAGTACAACCAAGTCACTGACTCGCCTATTGAGAACATTATGAAACCACCCACTGGTGACGATTTTCAGGCATTGTTGATGTAGGCCAGATTTGAACTGCTGACCTGAAGGTGCAAGATCTCATATCCAGCTCCATTGCAATTACTCTTGCTAAAAAAAACACAATTTAGAAATGGGAACTACATTGTGTCAGTGTCTTTGAAGGATACCCTTAATATACTGTTTCAAAATGTATCTAATTTGCTTCAGTGATTTACTCTCATTATTAATATTCTGAATTCTAAAATATATATATATATATATATATTCTATTATTCTATGCAAAGAAGGGATTAGGGGATTGAATCAACCAATCCTGCTGTGAAATATAATCAGCATTTCTCTATGATGTAAATTTTTCCTAAAGAATGATAGGAGATAGCAACTTACAAAAACATGTGTTTCCATAAGCAGTCTTATTTACAATTTATTTAAAGGCTACCACAGCTCTTGCAAATTCAGCAATTGAACACCAATTGAACAAAGGAACAATATTTCACAAATTTTATAACACCAAGAAAACTAAATATTAAATATTTCGCCAAAAAGACCAGAAACAATGGCATGGGTATTTGATTGAAAAGTACATTTATTGTTTTGCCCACCCAGTCTGTGCCTCCTTCAGAGCAGATTCTCATAATTTGGAAAGGGAATGTATACATGACCCAGGAATAGTGATGAATTAGATGTTAACTTTCAAAGCAAACTGAATAGCTGAACACTTTTAAAAAGGAGATTTCATGAATACACTATTATCATGCTAAATTAGAAAATTCTTTTTCCATATGTAAAGATTTTTTCTCACACTTTGTAAATTATTTCCTGCCCCTTCTTTATAGGTATGTTATTACTATTCCCATGACTTTCTAGGAAGCCCTGCAGACACCAATTCCTATCCCATAAGTTTCTATAGTGCCAGAGGCGTTTTTTTCAAATATTCAGTTACAGTGTAATTCTTGTCAACCTGTGTTCCCACATGATCTACTGCAAAAAGAATATCACACTGAATGGCTCATTTCCAAAGAAATTCTTTGCAGGCATCTCTTTGAAACTTGAAGTACTTGGTACACTGCAATTCCATAAAATATTTCTTTTCTTCCTGTTGAGCAACTAAGTTTCTCAATGTCTACCTTATCAAAAACAATTGTTGAACTTCAACCTATCTTATGCCGACCATCTGTGCCCTAAGCCATGTTTCCTTTTCTGTTACGTTACCTTCCAAATACTGAGGATGTGACAAGTCACATAATTTTCACTTCTGTGGCCTTTGTACAAACATAGTTCACCTGTTGCCATTCTTTTAAGAAAAAGGAAAAGTCAGAACAAGTGTATTTTTCTTGTCTCTTTTCAGATGCTGAAAATGTGTGAGGTGGAGAATGAGGTTGTGTAGAGTGTTAGGTTATGGGTTGTGGGTTATGTTAAAGGCAGGGGAATAGGTCACACAATGCATGTTCTGTCCTGTACATGTGACTGAAATGTAGGTTAAAGGAAACATTATTTTTCTGTCCAGCAACAAGTCTAAAAAGATGACTATATGGTTTGTAACATTGTGAGTACACTAGTCTTTTATGTTTTTGTTAGTATTGTCTCTGTAATAGATAGTTTTATGTTTAAAATGAAAATACGTATGATGCTCAAATACTTATAACAATAACAATTATTCAATAACTATTATGTGTGTGGAAGGTGCCAACTACCAGGTAATGTTCATTTTACCCCAAATGTAGCCTTGCAGTTTGTTTGTTTGACTTTTTTATACTTTTGTCAAGATACAGTCTCCCTATGTTGCCCAGACTGGTCTTGAACTCCTGGCCTTGAACTCTTGACCTCAAGCAGTCCTTCCTCCTTGGCCTCCCAAAATGTTGGGATTACAAGTATTAGCCACCATGCCTGGCATCAAGTAATAATATTTTATCTCAAATTATAAATGATGAAATTAGGCCTCGGAGCTAGTTAATAACTTGCTCATGACTAGAATAGGAAACACTGGATGGAAAGCCAGAGTTTTCATCCAAACCGTGAAATTTTAAACACCATCCTGTCCTCTATGACTAGTATGCAAAAAGAAACTCAAACAATTCCTGATATGGGATGATATAATTTTGGATAAACTATTAATCCTTTCAGCACGAGCTCAAATTAAGAAGCAATCATGAGACCATCTGCTCCTCCCCACTCTCACCCTTCATTTACAAAGTGTAGCTCACTCACTGGCGGGGTTAATGTAGACTCCTACTCCAATCATTGTTGAAAGAATGAAGTCTCTTTTATAGGTAAATTACTAAGACTCATGTACAAAAAGAATAGTCTCTGCCTCTAAGTATGAAAGAAGCGACTGAAAGCTAAAAACATGCAACAAGACTGTGTAACTTTAAACTGGTCTAAAGGGGAAATGGCTGTTCAGTGATTATTAATGAAGACGGAAAACAGATTGGGTAATAGTGTCAAAGTATGTAACAGTAGGTTGTTGAGAGGAATTTTAATAATGTTAGTGCAATTCCCTGTCTCAAGCTATGATGTTTGATGATAGTTCCAACTAAATTTTAGTTAAATTATAGTTGAAAGACTTGACATTACTGCTACTACAAATCTGACCCCATGGGCAAATGCCTTCTTTGTCTTTGCCAAGAGAAGAATCCATGAACTGTTATAAAATTCTGCAGGTCAAGCTGGGTTTTTGAAGTAGAGGTGAAGCTGAACAAATCTGATTAACTGCTTTGAAGAAATGACAGTGACAGCTGACAGGAATAAGACAGAATGATATAATCTCCTTGGATTTTATTAAAGATTTTCATATTCTGCAACAAAGATATGTATTTGAGTTAAGTTTGACACTCTTGTTAAAGAAAAGTTATGAATTTTCTTGATCACAAAGAGTAATCAGAGGTGAACCAATAAAAATTATCAAATTCCAAGAGCAATTTTAAGTAATATTAAAACAATTTTCTCAATATTCCCCTCAATGCAGCCCCCAAGTTTAACTTTTCTATAAATATTATCTCCTTCCTATCTGGCATGTGTGAGAAAACATCTAAATGTTAATATGAACATAAGGTAATCATTGAAATTTATAAAATAAACCATATCTTTAAACAATAATATTATACAGAATTGTAATATTATCTCTGTAGGATAAAAATGATTAAGCTCATTATATTTCCCTAACAATGTCAATTAAGGACAGGAGAAAGCATTAAGTTTGAGTTTTCTTGATTTTTAGATGGGGGTGATCCAGGCCATTAACAATGCTATTTAAACATCTCTCTTCTGGTATTCAAGATTGCAGCGTGCTGTCTTCAGGCAATGTAATGCTGAAAAACAAGACTTTAATGATAAAATAGAGGAACAAAGACAAGCTACTCTTGTCAGTGTCAGTAGGTAAATAGCACTAATCTGTCTTCATTATTGCTATGCGTGCTGTAATACCAGGTGGGAGGATGTGTAATATCTTTCACCATTATCCAAGAGCTAAGTACCATGCAGAATGCAGACAGAATTTTCTTTGATCAACATAAATGTGGCAATCATTTCAATCTGAAAATTGCCTTTGGAGGATTTTGACATCTTTCTGTTAAATTGCCAAGATCTCTCACTTTCCCTCATTGTTATTATTTCTTTTTAATTATAAAGATTGTAGATTTGAATACTTAGCACAAACTTCTCAGCCAAACAAAAACAATAAAACACCTTGATTGGTAGCTATTTTTTTATCCCTTAAAAAAGATGAGAATTAATTTAAAAGAATGAAAAGATGGAATATTAAAAATGCAAGTAACTAGTCATAGATAAATCTATTATTTCAATATGAAATCCTCTATAAAATTTCATTTCTGACTTCTATTTTTGATTCACCTTAAAAATAGTAGTTTTCTTTTATTATTGCCATCTTACATGTGACCAACTAGTCACAATTGGCTAAAATCCAACTAGTCAAAATTGGCTCTGAGTAGTTGTTAAATCAATGACACTTGTCCTTGGGGCCTCTTTTAGTGCCCCACCCCAACTCCCTCCAGGATATATTCTTTAAATAACTCAACATCCAAACTGATATCTGTGTCCACCTCTCTCTTCTCACCCAAACCCTTAGCTCACTCAGCCTCCCTTGCTGCATTTCCCATGTTCCCTATTTTAGTAAGTAGACTTGTCAGTGTCTGAGTTATTAAAGTAATAAATATGGAAACATCTTTGATTCCACATCCAATCAAACTTTATGACTTATTAATTCTACCACCTAAGTATTTCTTCTATTTGTCCACTTTACTCCATTTACAGATATACTTTCCTAAGTAAGTTTCCTATCATCTCATGGGATGGGTTTCAGGACATGCCACCCTAAAATACGTTTTTTTGGCATCCTGAGTATATTAAACTGAAGGAATTTGAGAAAACTACAGAAGCAGGAACCACTCTCAAGTTCTTCCCTAGAGCAATTTATATAAATGAGGAAGAATTTTTTTATAAGTTCTTCACGTGAAATGTACCCTCCCGATTCCAGAAGAAACATCCTTATTTCTGAAAACAAATGGTTACTAAGAAAAATCTGAACAGGCCTTGCTAAGTTTTCCTCAGTTTATCACCATTAGATAATACCCTTTTTTGTCCTATCATATTTCTCCATGACTAGCGATCCAGCAATCCCAGCATAAAAATACACAGGCTTCACTGTTTCTCTGAGTCTTCATTTCCTCATGAAAATCCCCATGTCACATAAAACTCGTATTAAATATGTTTGAATGTTTTTTTCTTATCAATCTGTTTTTTTTTCTTATAGAAAGTTTGGCCATGAATCTGGGAGGAGTAGAGAAAAACTTCTTTTCCTTCCCCTACACTATATACCCCTCAATCTGTTCCCTGCCAAGTAACCAGGCTGACTTGGTCAAGTAAATTCTAATCATCTCGTCTTTTTTTTTAAACTCTTTGGTTGTTCAGAATAAAAGCTACATTATTTTATGTTGCTTGCAAAGCCCAACAAGATGAGGATACTGCTTATATCTTCAGTATCTTCTTTCTATTCTCTGTTCTTCTTTTTCAGTAATTTCCAAATCTATTTACTAATTATACCTAATACAATTAATAAAATTTTAGATATACATAGCAAATCTGGTAGCCTGTGAGGAAAGAGTTTAATTGTAGTCTACCTCCTGGCAGGGGCAGATAAAATTGGACAAGTTGATTAAGGTTAATTCACAGCATAAATGACACACTAAAGAATGTGAACTTAATTCTGGTGCAAATGGGAAGCCTTCAAGTGTTTGAGCTAAGGAGAGACATAATCAGCGCTGTATTTTCAGAAAATAATGATTAAAGAAACAGGTAAACTTAATTGGGTGGAGTGTACAAGACTAGATTAGGAAAACAGTAAGTAAGCTATTAAAGTAAATTAAAAGAAAAGTAATGAGGACTTCCCCTATGCTAGTGGAAGGAAGATTAGGAAGAGAAGAAGCAAACTGAGAGTTATTATGAAGTCAAATCCATAGTTCTTGGCAAGTGATTGGCGGCAGAAGGTAAGATAGAGGGGAGATGACTGAGGATTTGTAATGACTAGGAAGAAGATGGCACAATTAACACCTAAATCATACTTAAGAAGGAGCATAATGTCTCCAGAGTCAGCATTTTGGATTTGAGGAATATTGTGATACACCACCCAGATGATGTTCAGAGTTAAAAACTGAAAATTTCAGGTTAAAATTTTTGTATGTTAAGTCAAAGATTTGTATTTGATTTTTTTTGAAACACATATACCTCTTGCTAGTAGGAATTTTTTTTTAACATAACCTGGATGTTTATAATCCTATAAAGGAATATTATTTGAATCACAGTTGATAAATTATAAGGCAGAAAATAATTTTTAGAGCCCAATACAGAGTGAAAATGTGGGTTCTATAGTTCCAATATTGTTAAAGATTTCAAGACAGCAACATAGAACTTTAAACCAAACTCAGAGTCCTTCTAAGCACCAGGCCCTATATGACTGCATAGCTAACCCCATACAAGGGTAGATGGTTTTACCTACGTGTTGTCATGGTTACTAAAAGAAGAGATTTCAGGGGTTTGTATGTGTCTTCTTGAGATACATGTACAATTCTAATGAGGCACAGCCAGCTGTACTCAATTCGTATGTGCTTGTTAGAATCAGAATTAGTTCTGATGCATCTTCCATGATAGAACTTCTCACACATCTACTTTCTATCAACAAAGATTTAAAAAAAAAATAAAGAAAATGAGATGAGAAAATTAAACTGTTGAAAGAAAAATACTTAATTTTAGTTAATTATTATTTTTTTTTTTGCTATTTGTTAGATATGTGATACTGAAACTAATGTTTTTATCAAAGCTAGGACAAAAAAATGAAACATAGAAATTAGTCAGGGTTTCCCATAAATAATTCAATATTTATAGATATATGAAGAGATTTTCTATGGATTTGACTCACTATGGAAGCCCAGAACTCCCACAATTCATTGTCTGCAAACTGGAGAACCATGAAAAGCAATGGTGAACTTCAGCTTGAGTCAAAAGCCTGAAAACTGGAAGAGCGAATGGTATAACTCGCAGTCTAAGGGGAAAGACCTAAGAATCTAAGGGGTGGAGGTGCTCATTTAAGTCCTAGAGACCTAAGGGAAAGACCTAGAGCTCTAACATCTGAGGGCAAAAGAACATGAGTCTCCCAGCTCAAGAAGAGAGAGTGAAGTTATCTCTCCATTGGCTTTGTGTTCTATCCAGGACCTCAATAAATGGCATGTTGCCCTCCCAGGTTGGTGAGTGTAGATCTTTACTTAGTCTACTGATTGAAATAATAATCTCTTCAAGAAATGCTCTCACAGACACCATCAGAAATGTTTTACCAACTCAAGGAGTATCCCTTAACCCACTCAACTCGTTCCATGTATGGCAAGGGGAAACTAATTTGGGAGCACTCACACGGCTAGTCCAGAGGGAAACTCTTGCTATTTTATTTATTTTTTATTTTAAAAATTGTCTCATACAGTAGCCTTTATTTTTCTTGGTTTTACTTTTTGTGGTTTCCATGACTGTGGCCAATGATGGTCTAACAAAAATTAAATAATTTAAAAAACAATTCATCCATTTTACATTGCAGAGTTTTCTGAAATCTCAAATTGTGTTACTCTGTCTGCCCAAGCATGAATCATCCCTTCACCCAGTGCATCCACACTCTCAACACTACCTACCCCTCAGTCAGTTAGTTGCCAGCTTGATTATCAAATTTAAAATAATAATAATAATACGATCTTCCTTAGTGACAGGGATATATTATGAGAAATGCATAGATAGGTGATTTTACAGTTACTTGAACAACACAGAGAGCACTTACAGAAATTGAGGTGGTCTAGCCCACCACACATCTTAGCTATGTGGTAGCGTGTGTTCCTTGTAGATTACCAAGGTGTAGAACACGTTACTGGACTGAATATTGTGGCCCATCGTGATATCATGGCAAGTATTCATGAATCTAAGCACAGCCAAACATAGGAAATGTACAGTAAAAATGCTGCATAAGTACTAAAAACAGGACACCTGTATAGGGCACCTACCATGAATGGAACTTGCAGACCTTGAAGTTGCTCTGGGTGTGCCAGTGAGTAGGTGGTGAGTGACTATGAAGGACTAGGTCATTACTATACATTACTATAAAACTTTATCACTGTCCATGTAGGCAACAGTAAATTTATATAAAAATTTCTTTCTTCAATAATAAATTTATAGTAGCTTACTGTAGCATTTTTACTTTAGAAACTTTTTACATTTTTTTAACTTTTTGATTCTTTTAAAATAACTCTTAGCTTAAAACACACATGGTAGAGCTGTACAAAGATATTTTCTTTATTTGTATTACTATTCTCTAAGTGTTCTTCCTATTTTTGAAGGTTTGTTTATTTTTCAAAATTTTTTGTTGAAAAGACCCAGATACACAGGTTATTTTAGACCTATACAGAATCAACCTAATGAGTATCACTGTTTGCCATCCCCATAATTTGTCCCACTGCAAGGTTTTCAGGGGCAATACCAGGCAGGGAGTCATAATCTCCTATGATAAAACTGCTTTCTTCTGAACTATCTTGGAAAATTTGCCTGAGCCTGCTCTACAATTAACATTTTTTATAAGTAGTTAACTGATATAGTGACTGAATGTAATTATTACACTCTAGAATAACAATGAAAAGGACAGTAAATATACAAACCAGTAACATTGTCATTGCTCATGATTATCTAGTATTATACATAATTGTATGTACTGTATTTTATACATAGTTTATTGGATAAACTTTATACATCTTACAGCACAGTCGATGTGTTTACACCAGGATGGCCACAAACACATGAGGAATGCATCACACTGTAATGTCACTACGTGACAGCAGTTGTTTAGCTGTTATAATCCATGAGCCATTGTATGTCTGGTCCTTCAATGACTGAAATGTTGTTACGTAGCACGTGACTGTAGACAGGGTGTCCCAAATGTTGCCTCTCAAGGCACATTTCACCACACATAAGGAGAATGGGAAATTATAGACAAATGTACCTTTATAAAATATACATTACAAAATTTAAATTATGTTAAATGGCCAAGTAGTAGATATTTTGTAAATAATTTGTAAAATTTTATGATGACTATCTTGTAAATGAAGTTATTTAGCTACAGTTTGCTATTCTTCCTATGTATAACAACTTCTGGGTTCACATTTGAGACACTCTGTATGTAAGATTTGGTACTAGCTGCAGTTTCAGGCATTCACTGGGGGTAGCGGAACATATCCCTCTCGGATAAGGGGGGACTGCCATACGTGTTCTGCACTAGGCACTCTTCTAAACCCTTTACAAATGTTAATGGATCATTCACGACAGACCTACGAGAGGAGGCAGAGCCAAACCTTGAATCAGGCCTTCTAGGTCCAGAATTCATATCCTTGTAGGACATGATGGCTCACGTCTATAATGCTAGGATTTTGGGAGGCTGAGACAGGTGGATTACTTGAGTTCAGGAGTTTGAGACCAGCCTAAGCAAGAGCGAGACCCATGTCTTTAGCTGAGTGCTGTGTTAGGCACCTGTAGTCCCAGCTACTTGGTGGGAGGTGGTGGTGAGGAAAGATAATCGCTTCAGCCCAAGAATGTGAGATGGCCATGAGCTATGATGCCAGGATACTCTACCCAGGGTGGTAGAATAAGACTCTGTCTCAAAAAAGAGAAGACTTGGGCGGTGCCTATGGCTAAGCAGGTAGGGCGCCGACCCCATATACCCAGGGCTGTGGGTTCAAACCCAGCCCTGCCGAACTGCATCAAAAATTACCTGGGCGCTGTGGCGGGCGCTTGTAGTCCCAGCTACCTGGGAGGCTGAGGCAAGAGAATCGCTTGAGCTCAAGAGCTGGAAGTTGCTGTGAGCTGTGACTCCACCGCACGCTAGCGAGGGTGATAGAGTGAGACTCTGTCTCCACAAAAAAAAAAAAAAAAAAAAAAAGAGAGAGAAGACTTTATATTCTTACCTGAAGCACTGCCATACCCTTAACATGTTTTCACCTTCAAACTGAAGCAAGGGCATAATAAAATGTTCCATAACTATTTTTTAAAATCAATGAAAAATGATTCTTTAATACACATAAAAACAAAATTTGTCAAAAAATATTTCTAAATAGAATTCTCGACATCACTAATCATAAAAGAAGTGTAAATCAAAACTGCAATGAAATACCACCTAAGTATCTCAGCTAGTGGAATGGCTTTTAGAGGGAGGGCAATTAGTGGGAACACACCTACGGTGCATCTTAGCAGGGTACTGGCGAAACTTATTAAAGGTAGAGTATTAATGTCTTTATATAGTGATCAAGGAAATGCCATGAAGGATATCTGTAACAGTATGATCA